>JAXCGZ010015923.1:25000-38993 GCA_037179515.1 Halocaridina rubra | reverse complement strand
TACAACAAATCGGTACAAGAAATGTATGACATCTTTTGTGAGAAATATGGGAAGATAGTAGATTGCTGCATACCTGTCACCAAAGTAGGTGTAATTCATGCCAGAGAGAAATGGTTCGATAATGGGTGTAAAAGAGCTAAGGAGTGGAGAGACAAATGCTGGAAAAGGTATAGGAGGAGAAAAAACATAAATGCCTGGCAAACCTACAAAAGAGCAAGAAATGACTACCTAAGTAAAAGGAGAGAGGCAGAGAGAGATTATGAGAGGGACATCACCAGGAAGGCTAAAGAAAATCCCAAGCTTTTCCACAGCTTTATCAGAGGAAAACTGAAGGTAAAAGAACAGGTTTTAAGGCTAAAGAGAGCGGATGGAAGCATCACTGAGACGGACGAAGAGATCTGCAAAGAATTGAACAAGGAGTTTCAGTCAGTATTTACAGTAGAAAATACCCCACCCCCCTCAGATTGCAGTGATAGAAGCTCAAGGGCCGGTATTAGAGAACATCAACCTTACAGCCACAGAGGTATGCAAAGCGCTGATGGATTTAGATGTTCATAAAGCTACAGGTCCTGATGACATATCCCCTCATGTGCTTAAAAAATGCGCAAACACAATATCAGTGGCACAAAGTATCATATTTAAGGAGTCACTGGAGTCGGGGGAGATTCCAAGATGCTGGAAACAAGCAAATGTGATACCTATCTTCAAAAAGGGAAGGAGGGATACGGCTCTGAACTATAGACCAGTTTCCTTGACCAGCATAGTTTGCAAAGTTATGGAGAAACTACTAAGGAAACATATCTCTCTTCACTTGGAATCCTTCAACTTTTTGTCAGTGAGGCAACATGGCTTCAGAGAAGGTAGATCAACAGTAACAAACTTATTAGAATTTTATGATGAGGTAAGCCAAATCTTACAGGAAAGAGAGGGCTGGGCAGATTGCATATTCCTAGACTTCCAGAAAGCGTTTGACACTGTTCCACATGGGAGACTTATTAGGAAGCTGCAATCAATGGCTAGAATAGGTGGAAATGTTTTGGAATGGATAAAAACTTACTTAGAAGGAAGGGAACAGAGGGTTAGAGTAAGACACTCAGTGTCTGAATGGAGAAGAGTTAGTAGTGGAGTTCCACAGGGTTCAGTTTTAGGGCCACTTTTGTTCCTTGTATATGTAAATGACCTACCAGAGTCTGTAAATTCATTCATGAATATGTTTGCAGATGATGCAAAGATTGTGAAGAAAGTAAAAAAACGAGAACAATGGTAGAGAACTTCAGGAGGATCTAAATAATCTGCATGAGTGGTCAGAAAAGTGGCTAATGAAATTCAATACTTCAAAATGTAAGGTAATGAGAATGGGTACAAGTGCAAGAAGGCCCAAGCTTGACTACTCGGTGGCTGGAGTACAACTTCAAGAGACAGAAAATGAGAGAGATCTAGGAGTAAACATACTGGCAGATTTGTCTCCAGAAATACATATAAATGGCATAGTAAGGGCAGCATATGCATTCTTATCAAATGTAAGGGTAGCCTTCAGGCACATGGACAAGGAAATGTTCAGAAATATTTATGTAACCTATGTGAGGCCAAAACTCGAATATGCAGCCCCCTTTTGGAATCCGCACTTGAAAAAGCACATAGCTAAGCTTGAAAAAGTTCAAAGACATGCCACGAAACTGGTGCCAGAAATACGCAATCTCAGTTATGATGAGAGGCTGAGGGAATTAGACTTACCATCACTCGAAGCTAGAAGAGTAAGGGGGGATATGGTGACAGTCTTTAAATTCCTTCATGGTTATGATAGAGTGGATAGGGATCGATATTTTGATATGGCTGGCTCTAGAACTAGAGGTCATAGTTTGAAGCTTCGTAAGAAAACTTCTTTGCAGGATGTAAGGAAATACTTTTTCAGTGTAAGAGTAGTTGATAATTGGAATTCGCTAAGCGAGGAGGTAGTTAATGCTATCTCAATCCATAGTTTTAAGGACAGGTATGATAAGTATCACTAAGTCTAAAATGGAACCGATCAGGAGACGGGAAGATACGAGCTTTGGGCTCTTTCCGTAAACACAATTAGGTAATCACAATTAGGTAATCACACACAGTGGTAATCTCAGGCATAAGCGAGTCCCAGGAGCCAACATGGCAGGGGAGACTTGAAGAAAATAAAGCTAGGGTTGTAGACCTGATAAGAAAGCTTGGAGTAGTATGTGGTCCTGAGGATATTGTAAACATACACCAACTAGGTAAATATTCAAGGGAAGGAAAGCCGAGACCAACAAAAGTAACCTTTGAGAGAGGGGAAACATGTAGGGAAATATTGTTGAGAAAAAAAAGTCTAAAAGACCTTTAAGAATTCAAAGAAGTGTTCATTAGACGATACAGAACACAGGAAGAGATGGGAAAGATCAAAAACTTGTTGCAAGAGGCAAGAAGGTTAAATGATGAAAGAAATGAAGAAGAGAAGAAAAATTTTCATTACAGAGTTCTTCCAGACAAAGGGGAGATAAAGAAGATAATGACAGAAGATCAGGGGATGGGGCCTCATTAAGATTGTTATACACAAATGCTGATGGATTAGCTGGTAAGGCAGTAGAATTAAAAGATAGGATTCACAACAGTAAGGCAGATATAGTAGCAATTACAGAGACTAAGTTGAGTGAGGACATAAACAGTGTCACAGTTTTTCCTAAGGGCTTCAGAATACTAAGGGTTGAAAGATCTGAGAGGACTGGTGGAGGGATAGCACTGCTCATAAGTGAAAGGATTCAAGTTGAAGAAATAAACTTGGCTATAGAAAGTGAGTTCAAGGAATTTCTTGTTGCTCGCATAAATACTGGGTCAGAGAGCATTATAATAACTGTTGTATACAACCCACCAAGGAACCAAAATAGGCTTGAAGTTTATGAGGAAAGTCATATAGGTACTATTGAAGTCATAAACTCAGTTGTTAACATGGCACGGGAAAAAAAATGTAGGATTTTGATTATGGGAGACTTTAATCATAAAGAGATAGATTGGATAAATCTTGACCCACACAGTGGTGAGGACTCATTCGGGCAAGATTCCTAGATTGCGTACAAGGGAATTTCCTACACCAACATGTAATGGAACCAACAAGGGCCAGGGGTGGGGATGAGCCATCACTACTTGATCTAGTGTTCACAGATAATGTGTTGGATATTGAAAAAATTGAGTATGAACCACCAATTGGAAAGAGTGACCACTGTGTGTTGTTGATGGAGTATATCATTGAAGATATTCTTCCTGAGAGTAGAGGCACTGAGGACATGAGGAGGAACTATCCGAAAGGAGATTACATCAAAATGAATGAGCTTTTTGCAGTTATTGACTGGAGAACCTTATTTTACAACAAATCTGTACAAGAAATGTATGACATCTTTTGTGAGAAATATGGGAAGATAGTAGATTGCTGCATACCTGTCACCAAAGTAGGTGTAATTCATGCCAGAGAGAAATGGTTCGATAATGGGTGTAAAAGAGCTAAGGAGTGGAGAGACAAATGCTGGAAAAGGTATAGGAGGAGAAAAAACATAAATGCCTGGCAAACCTACAAAAGAGCAAGAAATGACTACCTAAGTAAAAGGAGAGAGGCAGAGAGAGACTATGAGAGGGACATCACCAGGAAGGCTAAAGAAAATCCCAAGCTTTTCCACAGCTTTATCAGAGGAAAACTGAAGGTAAAAGAACAGGTTTTAAGGCTAAAGAGAGCGGATGGAAGCATCACTGAGACGGATGAAGAGATCTGCAAAGAATTGAACAAGGAGTTTCAGTCAGTATTTACAGTAGAAAATACCCCACCCCCTCAGATTGCAGTGATAGAAGCTCAAGGGCCGGTATTAGAGAACATCAACCTTACAGCCACAGAGGTATGCAAAGCGCTGATGGATTTAGATGTTCATAAAGCTACAGGTCCTGATGACATATCCCCTCATGTGCTTAAAAAATGCGCAAACACAATATCAGTGGCACTAAGTATCATATTTAAGGAGTCACTGGAGTCGGGGGAGATTCCAAGATGCTGGAAACAAGCAAATGTGATACCTATCTTCAAAAAGGGAAGGAGGGATACGGCTCTGAACTATAGACCAGTTTCCTTGACCAGCATAGTTTGCAAAGTTATGGAGAAACTACTAAGGAAACATATCTCTCTTCACTTGGAATCCTTCAACTTTTTGTCAGTGAGGCAACATGGCTTCAGAGAAGGTAGATCAACAGTAACAAACTTATTAGAATTTTATGATGAGGTAAGCCAAATCTTACAGGAAAGAGAGGGCTGGGCAGATTGCATATTCCTAGACTTCCAGAAAGCGTTTGACACTGTTCCACATGGGAGACTTATTAGGAAGCTGCAATCAATGGCTAGAATAGGTGGAAATGTTTTGGAATGGATAAAAACTTACTTAGAAGGAAGGGAACAGAGGGTTAGAGTAAGACACTCAGTGTCTGAATGGAGAAGAGTTAGTAGTGGAGTTCCACAGGGTTCAGTTTTAGGGCCACTTTTGTTCCTTGTATATGTAAATGACCTACCAGAGTCTGTAAATTCATTCATGAATATGTTTGCAGATGATGCAAAGATTGTGAAGAAAGTAAAAAACGAGAACAATGGTAGAGAACTTCAGGAGGATCTAAATAATCTGCATGAGTGGTCAGAAAAGTGGCTAATGAAATTCAATACTTCAAAATGTAAGGTAATGAGAATGGGTACAAGTGCAAGAAGGCCCAAGCTTGACTACTCGGTGGCTGGAGTACAACTTCAAGAGACAGAAAATGAGAGAGATCTAGGAGTAAACATACTGGCAGATTTGTCTCCAGAAATACATATAAATGGCATAGTAAGGGCAGCATATGCATTCTTATCAAATGTAAGGGTAGCCTTCAGGCACATGGACAAGGAAATGTTCAGAAATATTTATGTAACCTATGTGAGGCCAAAACTCGAATATGCAGCCCCCTTTTGGAATCCGCACTTGAAAAAGCACATAGCTAAGCTTGAAAAAGTTCAAAGACATGCCACGAAACTGGTGCCAGAAATACGCAATCTCAGTTATGATGAGAGGCTGAGGGAATTAGACTTACCATCACTCGAAGCTAGAAGAGTGAGGGGGGATATGGTGACAGTCTTTAAATTCCTTCATGGTTATGATAGAGTGGATAGGGATCGATATTTTGATATGGCTGGCTCTAGAACTAGAGGTCATAGTTTGAAGCTTCGTAAGAAAACTTCTTTGCAGGATGTAAGGAAATACTTTTTCAGTGTAAGAGTAGTTGATAATTGGAATTCGCTAAGCGAGGAGGTAGTTAATGCTATCTCAATCCATAGTTTTAAGGACAGGTATGATAAGTATCACTAAGTCTAAAATGGAACCGATCAGGAGACGGGAAGATACGAGCTTTGGGCTCTTTCCCGTAAACACAATTAGGTAATCACAATTAGGTAATCACACACACACACGACACACACACACACACACACACACACACACACATATACACATACACACACAGATGGTTTAATGTTGCTCTCAAGTCCCAAACTACAATCATTTAATGTTTCAGATGCAGAGAACAGGTTCCATAAAATCATGTTTTGATTTTCATAAGGTTGTTTTGTAACTATAAAATTTGAGTTAGAGCATGGAGATATAAATGAATGAAGTTATTTATGTAATTTTAGCAAAGCTCTTAATTATCTACTCATGCTTAAGATGTCCCACACAAGATTGCGTTTTAAAGGTTTAACTTGGTATGGTTTTACTGTCGCCATGATGTTAATTTGCGTCACTCCTGTGTTCCTTTTTAGTTCAATAAGGTAGTTATAAAGAGAGAGAGAGAGAGAGAGAGAGAGAGAGAGAGAGAGATGAGAGAGAGAGAGCTTTTGAGATATAGTATATGTCCAAAAGGAGACTTTAGCTTTTTAAAAAGAGAAGTATCAGAGAAGAGAGAGAGAGAGAGAGAGAGAGAGAGAGAGAAGAGAGAGAGAGAGAGAGAGAGAGAGAGAGAGAGAGAGAGAGAGAGAGTATGTTTACAAAGAGAAGTTTAGCTATTTTAAGGAGAGAGAGAGAGAGAGAGAGAGAGAGAGAGAGAGAGAGAGAGAGAGAGAAGAGAGAGAGAGAGAGAGAGGAGAGAGAGAGAGAGAGAGAGAGAGAGAGAGAGAGTGCTTGCATCCACTCTGCCTGTTGTGTCTTTATAGATGTCTACATTTAGCCAAGGGCCTAGTTATTGAGGTAGCTTTAGTTTTTAAAATCCAAAATAGAAAGTAGTCGTAGTAGTCGTAGTAGTTGTAGAAGTGGTTTAGTAGGAGTACTATTAGCGGTAGTAGTAGCATTAGATAATGCCCTACATTAATCTTTATACACGTTAAGAATTTTTATACTGTGAAAAGTGTCGCTTTTGAATCGTAGATTTTTTTTATTAAATAAATTATTGAGTGCCATGAAAATTAATGTCTTTTGGTTCTATCTCTATATTCTAACGAAGGATTAGATAAGTGCAAAGACACTCGCCTTGATTCTCTCATGAATTTAATATTAAAATCAAATCAAATCAAATCAAAACATTTATTTCCATTTTGTACAATGGTTATTCAACATTAATAGTAACTTATAAGTAGACATGTAATTAAACTAATAAATAATAGGGTTAGACATATAATTAAATTAAATGTAGCTTTCATAGAAAATAATAATGCTGTAATAAAAATGTTAACAATAATGTTAATAATAAAGTAGTAAGTATGCCACTAGATACAGGATCGTTATTATCGGCATCATTTCCATATTTGTTTCCTTACAATGAGAATAATTAGTTCTTAATGAGCAGCAACTATTTGTTCAAAAGAAAACTATATAGTTTGCCTTTGAAAGCTGTGAAGAAGGATGCATTTTTAAGATGCTCTGGAATGTTATTCCAGAGTGTTGGCCCTTTGATAGTGATCATCTTTGAACCTGCTTCTGTGTTTGTTCTGTGAATAAAGAGCTCACTCCTCTGTCTTGTGTTGGTTCCCCTTACATCCCTGACTATTTTTAAATCAAATAGCCAGCTAGGATAATGATGGTCCAAAATTTTGAATACAAAAACATAAATACCATAAGCGACCTTATTTTCTGCCCGCAGCCACCTCAAGTTTATTGAAGATGTGGTCATATTTTCTTATTCCTCCCAGGCAACTCGAGCTGCAAAATTAATAAGCTTCTGTATTCTGTTTATCTGAGTCTTAGTGGTAGCTCCCCAAACAGTTGTGCAGTAATTAATGTGACTTAGGGCTAGAGATTCAACAACAGTTATTCGAGTGGTAGTCTCAAAATTGTCTTTTATACGTGATAAGTACATTAATGTTCCTGTAACCTTTTTGCATACTTTATCTATGTGGGAATCAAACAACATGTGGTTATCAAAGTGAATTCCTAGGTTTTTGACTGTTTTGCTAGGTGTGATAATATTGTCGCAAAAATTAATTGTTGTGTTTTCTGGAATTTGTGCTATGTGGAACCTTGAACCAATAAATATGCACTGTGTTTTACTTTCGTTAATTAACAGCCCAATTTCTTGGAAATAGGTTTTAATTTTTGACAGAGTGTTTTCTGCTCTTAAAGTTAGCTCTGGGAGATTATTAATATCACCACTAAGGAGTAGTTGAGTGTCATCTGCATATTGTACGACTAGACAGTCAGAAATGAAAGAAGATAGATCATTTACGTAAATGGAGAAGAGGATAGGACCAAGTACTGATCCCTGTGGAACACCAAATGATAAATTTTTTGGCACAGAGATAATGTTGTTAAGACGTATGGACTGTTGACGATTAGATAGATACTCGCTAAACCAGCTTGGATCAATATTTAAGTTAATACATTTACTTAAAAGAATTTCATGGTTTACACTGTCGAAGGCTTTTGATAAGTCTAATAAAATTAGCAAAGATATTTTTTTCATATCTATATTATTATATATACTATTCGTAACTTTAAGCAGTGCAGTTTCCGTCGAGAGTTTTGGTCTGAAACCATGTTGGCTAATCGTTAGTAGTCTATTTGATTCTAAATATGACATAAGTTGGCATGCAACAATTTTTTCTCATATTTTAGAGAAAATGGGTAGCAGGGAAATGGGACGATAGTTTGTCACATCTTCTCTGTCCCCCTTTTTATGCAGAGGTATTACATGTGATATTTTCCAAGAGTCAGGAAACTTTTTAGTAACAATGGAAGTGTTCATAATAGTTAGAATATAGGATGCAATCATGGGTAGAGCATCTTTGATGAACTGAAATGGTATACCATCTGAACCATAAGAGCCAGAGTTTCTTAGGCTCTTTATGGTAAGAATTGGGGTAGCACAATCGATAGGATTTATCTTGAAGTACTCTCTTGTGTTTTCATTGGAAGAATTGTCATTTAAGCAATTACTCATATTCACTGAGTTGATGTTTTCTTGAGTTTTTTCATATGTATTTTTGCCAACGTTTGCAAAATAGTTATTAAAGTTATCTGCTTTGTCTTTCAACTCCGTAATATTTTCATAACTTTCTGAGGTACTCTTTTCATTTGGTATCATGCTTCTTATCACTTTCCATGTTGCTGCTGTATCATGTCTAGAGTCATTAAATTGTTTTTTGTAAAAGTCTTTTTTACTTACACTGATGAGAGATCTGACACGTTTCTTTTCTGTTTTATAACGTTCTCGGAGAGTCATATCATATCTATTCATTTTTAGCTCTTTTTGTATTTGATTTCTGATTTGCATTGCCTCTTTGATGTCATTAGTTAGCCAGGGGGCTGAGGGGCGGGTTATTTTTCTTGTTACAATGGGTGCACAACTATCTAAGCATTCAAGGAAGACTTTTGTTAAAATCTCAACCTGCAAATTGACGTTATCTGTGTATTTAATTCTATTAAGTGCATTTGTGTTGTTGATTAATGTTTCACAAAAGATATCAGGGGAGTAATTTTTTAGACACCGGAATGTCTTGAGGAGAGGCTTCCTTTTCGGCTTGTTTATGTTTAGCATAGCAATGTTCAGCTCGTGGTCTGCAATTGGGCAGGGAACTACGTCCCAATAGGGTATACTTTCCACTTTATTTGTTATTATCAGATCTATAAGAGTCCTAGAATTAGGGGTTATGCGGGTCGGTTTTGTCACTATTTGTGTTAACTTCACAGTGTTGATCACCCTTTTCATTTTGTTATCTGCTGAGAGCAAGTCATCATTAAAATCACCAAGTATGTATATGGGTTTATGACGCACACAGATATTTCTGAATGTTTCTAGCAGATGATTGAATGAACTGGTAGGTGCTTTAGGGTGACGGTAAACACACCCTACAATGAAAGATGGAAGTTTCTGATACTGCACAGTGATCCATAAATCTTCGAGCTCCTCAGTTTTTTCTAAACCTGTGGTTATTTCTGATGCACTAAGATAATTTCTAACATAAATACAAACCCCACCCCCTCGGCCATGGTCATTGCGAAATATTTTAAACTCAGGGATATTCACATATTTATTTTCAGTTGTAGGAGGAAGCCAAGTTTCACTTACACAGAGGATGTCTATGTTGTAGTCTTTTGCTAGCATTATTATTTCCTCAAAATGAGCGAGCAGGGACTGAGCGTTCACATGTACTAATGTTACATTCTTACCATGTTTCATTGGGGTGGTATCCATAGTCATAGTTGCAGTTTCGACTGTGTGATTCTGCTGGGAATTCATCATTGTAGTGTGTTCTGGGGTTAACCCATGGATCCTGGTGTCTGTACCTGCCGTTGGATGTGTAACGCTGGTTTGAGTACGTGCCGTGGTATGATATTCCAGACAGATATTCCTGTACCTGTTATGAGATGAAGCGATGAGGATAAACAATCTATGTCTGATACCTCCTCACGACAAATGAGGTTTACCCCTCTTACACCGTGGATGTGCCACTCAGTATGGCAGAGAGAGAGAGAGAGAGAGAGAGAGAGAGAGAGAGAGAGAGAGGAGAGAGAGGAGAGAGAGAGAGAGAGAGAGAGAGAGAGAGAGAGAGAGAGAGAGAGAGAGAGAGAGAGAGTGGAAATGTGGAGGCCCATTTTCTTCCAGGATTTAAAATACAAGAGAAGGGATGAGTGGATCCTCTGGTGAATGGACATTTGCTTTGAATTGGCAACCCCTTTTTATGTGAATAATTGACAGTATATATATATATATATATATATATATATATATATATATATATATATATATATATATATATATATATATATATATATATATATATATATATATATATATATATATATATATATATATATATATATATATATATATATATATATATATATATATATATATATATATATATATATATATATATATATATATTATATATATATATATATATATATATATATATCTATATATATATATATATATATATATATATATATATATATATATATATATATATATATTTTTTTTTTTTTTTTTTTTTTTTTTTTAGCCAAATAAATTCGTATACGATATCTCTTATCAATTTCCATGTATAGAGGAAAATCCTTAAAGCAAATCAAAACACTTTTGATTTAGATTTTCTTATGCTTCCACAAGTGAGTTTCTGTTAATGACAAAAAGGTCTGTCGTCCTAAAGTTCTAAAGTAAAGGGTAAAATTGAGAATATCAGATGCTTGAGCGTCGGTAATTGCAGATATACCTTCTTGTAATTGTCATTTATCAAGTAAAGCGAAAACCTTTCCATTTTCCAGCATTCATGCAAAAATATTTTAAATATTTTTTTCTGTAAAAAGTACTACACATAAGCATCTTATAAATAAGATTTACAAACCTAGAAAGGACTATAAGAAGTATTTCATGGACGTATTTTTTATAAACATATGCATGGAACCTTTCTCTTCATTGTATTTTAGCTTCAAAACTGTGAATTAATTCTAAGGAATTTTTCTATTTAATCATGACTGAGTCTTATAGCACTTCTAATAATATTCGTCCTTCAGCTTTTATTTGGAAAACAATGAAAGACCCTCAAAATCCTTTATCATCTTTTGGGAACTCGACATTTATTAATTTTGACTTTTCAAGCAAGTTCCAAAATAGATTTATTTTTACTATCTTAATCTATTACCAGCTATGTTGTAGACACATGGCCTTCTTCCCAGCAAGATGCGATATTTCACTTTCTTTTGAAATGCGTAGTTTTTTTGTAAAGGGCTCACTTACCTATGTCTAGGATTTAAGCTTAGTGTGCACTGAATAACTGGTTTGAGTGAGTAAGTACTGTTCACAGGGTTAAATTCATTTCCAGGGATAGTTATCTCGGTCATTAATTTGCACACATGTTGTTGTGTTTTAATGAAGTGCTTTAATGCATAATACAAGGTGTATTAAATAGCTTACCAAGTCAAGTTTAAGGTTTTATCTGTATTACCTACTGTATATATACAGATCCGAAGGCTAAAAATAATCAAGTGATCATATATTTTGTAACTATAACAATAATAATAATAATAGTCCATCCATATACCTTGGCTGTTTCCCCTTTAATTGGGGGGTAGCCGACATCAAGAAGGGAAAACAAATAGGGGGATTACTTTGCTCTATGGGCAATGACGAGGGAGCTAGCGACCGTTCAGATGGCACTGCTGGAGTGCCACAGCCCATCCTCCCGGCTCTTCCACAACCTGTGTCGCTTCACAACTGCCTGCTCCTCCTACTGCCCCTACCACAGGGCTATCTCTGTAAGATGCAGCCCCGTGGTAACAGCAGATGCCCATCAGAGCCGCGTCACAATCGCTCGACACTCATTCCTATTCCTAGCACGCTCGCTTGCTTCCCTCACATCCATCCTCCTATCATTCAGGGCTCTCCTTACTCCATCCATCCATCCAAACCTAGGCCTCCCTCTAGTATTTCTCCCATCAACTCTCGCATTCATCACCTTTTTCAGCAGCCTTTCATCATTCATCCTTTCCGCATGGCCAAACCATCTCAGAACATTCATATCTACTCTGGCTGCAATTTCTCTCCTCACACCCGTTCTTGCTCTCACCACTTCATTCCTAACCCTATCCAATCGAGATACACCAATCATACTCCTCAGGCATTTCATCTCAAACACATTTAGTTTCCGTCTCTCACTTACTTTCATACCCCATAACTCTGATCCATACATCACAGTTGGCACAACCACTTTCTCATACAAAACTTTCTTAACATTCATTTCCAACCCTCTATTCTTCATCACTCCTTTCAATGCACCCAACACTTTACATCCTTCATTCACTCTGTGACACACATCTGCTTCCACTCCACCATTTACAGCTATAACCGAGCCTAAATACTTAAACTGATTAACCTCCCCAAGTGTCTCTCCATTCAACATAACATTCAATTCAGCGTCATCCTCATTTCTTGTACACCTCATAACCTTACTCTTTCCCACATTCACTAGCAGCTTCCTTCTCTCACACACCATTCCAAAGTCTGACACTAACTGACACAGCTTTTCCTCTGAATCTGCCACCACCACAGGATCATCTGCAAACAACAACTGATTCAGCTCCCACTCGTTATCATCCCCATCTACCATTCTCAACCCTCGACCATGCACTCGCTCATTCACCTCTCTTACAACTCCATCAATATACAAATTGAACAGCCATGGTGACATCACACATCCCTGTCTCAGTCCCACACTCACTGGAAACCACTCACTCACTTCATTCCCTACCCTAACACAAGCTCTACTACCCTCATACAAACTCTTCACTGCATGCAACAATTTACCATTGATTCCATATAATCTCAAAACATTCCACATAGCCTCTCTATCAACTCTATCATATGCTTTCTCCAGATCCAAAAATGCAAAATACACATCCTTACCCTTTGCTAAATATTTCTCACATAACTGCCTAACTATAAAAATCTGATCTATACAACCTCTACCTCTCCTAAAACCACTCTGCACTTCCGCAATCACATATTCTGTCTTATCCCTAATCCTATTAACCAGTATCCTACCATGCACTTTTCCTACCACACTCAACAAACTTATACCCCTAAAATTACTGCATTCATACATATCTCCCTTACCTTTGTATAGGGGCACTATACAGGCAATCACCCAATCCACTGGCACCAATGACAACATAAAGCATATATTAAACACTCTCACTAACCATTCCAATGCAGTCACACCCCCTTCTTTCAACACCTCCGCTCTCACACCATCCATTCCAGGTGCTTTACCTGCTTTCGCTTCATACAATGCCCTTTTCACCTCCTCTCTTGTAATCTCTCTCTCATTTTCATCTCCCATTACTGGCCCTTGAACCCCTCCCACTGCCACTATAGCTGCCTCTCTATCTTTCTCAACATTCAGCAAGCACTCAAAATATTCTGCCCATCTTTTCCTTGCATCGTTCCCTCTTACCATCTGTCCATTCACATCTTTCACTGTCTCTTCCATCCTCGATCCACCCTTCCTTGCTCTCTTCACTTCTTTCCAAAACTTCTTTTTATTCTCCTCATATGACCTACTAAAATCCTGTCCCCACCTAACATTTGCCAACCTCTTCTCTTCCTCTACCTTCCGCTTGGTTTCCACATTTTTCTCCCTATATCTTTCATACTTCTCCCTACTTTTACACTGTAGACATTCCTCAAAAGCCCTCTTTTTCTCTTCCACCTTCATTTTCACCCGTTCATTCCACCACTCGCTGCCCCTCCTCATGCCACCTGCAACAAACCTCTTTCCACACACATCACTTGCATGTCCCACAAAACATTCTTTCATCAACCCCCATTCCTCCCCTAACTCCCCAACTTCTCTTTCTTTCACCCTGTCATATGCCACTCTCAACCTGTCCTGATATTCCTGTCTCTTTTTTGGCTTTTTCAACTCTTCCACCTTCACTATTTCCCTTCTACATCCCCCCACACTATTTCCCCACTCTTTTGCTACTACCACTTTTGCTTC
>JAXCGZ010015923.1:5000-7500 GCA_037179515.1 Halocaridina rubra | reverse complement strand
GAACACCTTCCTTGTAGTTTTCATTTTCTTTAGACTATAATTAAACGACGCCTCACGTACATGCACACACACGCACGTACACACATACGCATGTGCGCAAACACATGCACACGCACGCACTCACACGCTCACACAGGCTGTTGTGCTCTCCAAGATTTCATCAAGGGAATATTAAAGGAAACTTTGGTGTTCGACTGTCTTTTAATGCCACGTTTGATGCTCTCCCTCTCTCTCTCTCTCTCTCTCTCTCTCTCTCTCTCTCTCTCTCTCTCTCTCTCTCTCTCTCTCTCTCTCTCTCTCTCTCTCTCTCTCTCTCTCTCTCTCTCTCTCTCCCCTCGTGACAAGTGTCTACAGAAGAACAAAAATTATAAGCAAATCCATGCATTTTATTATTAGATTTTATATAACTGTGAATAATAAGCTTAAATATTTAATTCCCATATGTATTTGCGTGCGTTCTTTAACTAATGATACAGTCAAGAATTTTAAATAATACTGAGCAATTAGAGACGGTAATTTGACTAAGGGAAAAAGAAAGAGACGGTAATTTAACTAAGGGAAAAAGAAAGAGACGGTAATTTGACTAAGGGAAAAAGAAAGACATCAGAGCCTAGAAAAAGACTCAAAAAATCTGCGGCCAGTGAGTGTGATGAAATGACATAAAGACATTAACAAATAACAAGTAATGAATCTCAAAAGTCACAAAATCTCATTCCTTCATCTGGTTGTTCTAAGACTTTTATGTTTTTCCAGACTCGATTAGGGAGACGCCTCACGTGGGAAGAAAGACAGATCAATATAATCATTATATGGAGAGAGAGAGAGAGAGAGAGAGAGAGAGAGAGAGAGAGAGAGAGAGAGAGAGAGAGAGAGAGAGAGAGAGAGAGAGAGAGAGAGAGAGAGAGAGAGAGAGAGAGAGAGAGAGAATAAAAAATATATATATTTATAAAAAATTACGAATTTCATTAAATTACAAACCCCTATTCTTTTCAGAATTTTGTTATATTTTAACCCATTTCTTATTTGTGTCAAAATCTCTATTTTTCAGGATATCAATATTTTTGTCATTCTCTAAAAAACTTTTGTAATGAAGTGTTCGGTGTAGGTGGTGTCTCCCCGTAACATTTTATAACTTTCCGCTCCAACGTATTCGTAACTTCTCTGAGAAACTTTGCGGACACCATCGAAAGACTTGTCTTTTAATAATATATTAGTTTCTTATATTTCAAGCTAATCTCAGGAAAACTTGATGTGACCTCGAAATTAGCTGCCATAAGCAACTTTCAAATTAAACTTTCGCCTAATGGCATTCTTGCAGTAATATATTTTTTTATCATGTCTTGATAAATAGAAAATTTTAATGCAACCTTGTTGAGTCAATTGAAGTACTCACAAAAGAAGCCTAACACACACACACTCTCATTCACGCATATATATATATATATATATATATATATATATATATATATATATATATATATATATATATATATATATATATATATATATATATATATATATATATATATATATGTATGTATATATATATCTTTATTTTTTTTTCTCATTCTATGATATGAAATCTCTGGCACCTAATTTCGCATGTGTCAGTCTTCATCTATTTCCACCATCTGGATCTAATTCAACAAAGTCTGTGGAAACTTTTGCGTGGGTATTTTTCTCTATATCTTTGAGTCATTTTCATAATTCCTTCTTTCGTCCGTTTTCTGATGTGATACAAGAGTTTTTTTTATCAGATTCAAGCATGCTTTTTACGAAGTGTAATCTTAAAGGAAATTTTACTTATAATTACATTAAATATCAAAATATTATTTTAATTTTAATTACATGTTATGGATATGATATTATGAGTTTGCTTTAAGGAAAATGGAGAGTAAGTTATGGGGGTAAAAAATGATTCATGTTTTCACATATGTAATGTGCTTAATTGGTTATTTCATGGCCCGAATGAGATTGGGAATTGAATTAAATGCTAAAATGAAGCCACGAGTGAGGTTGGGGAATCTGTAATATGAACTTGGTGGCATTCACTTAGAATGCGTTCATTCCTAAGTATAGCAGATATAAGCTCTAAGGTTGGATTCCTTTTAACCTTCTGTGGTGTAGTGGTAGCGCCTTGACTTAGTAATCATAAGTCCTAGATTCGAGTCCTGATCTGGGTAAAAAATGCTTCATGTATTCACATATGTAATGTGCTTAATTGGTTATTTCATGGCCCGAATGAGATTGGGAATTGAATTAAATGCTAAAATGAAGCCACGAGTGAGGTTGGGGAATCTGTAATATTAACATAGTGGCATTCAGTTAGAATGCGTTCATTCCTAAGTATAGCAGATATAAGCTATAAGGTTGAATTCCTTTTAACCTTCTGTGGTGTAGTGGTAGCGCCTTGACTAAGTAATCATAAGTCCTAGGTTCGAGTCCCGATCGGGGTAAAAAATGATTCATGTTTTCACATATGTAATGTGATTAATTGGTT
>JAXCGZ010015922.1:0-39062 GCA_037179515.1 Halocaridina rubra | reverse complement strand
GGGCCATGAAATTATCAAATAAGCACAATACATATGTGATAACATAAATCATTTTTTACCCCGACCGGGACTCGAACCTAGGACTTATGATTACTAAGTCAAGGCTCTACCTGTACACCACAGAAGGTTAAAAGGAATCCAACCTTATAGCTTATATCTGCTATACTTAGGAATGAACGCATTCTAACTGAATGCCACTATGTTCATATTACAGATTCCCCAACCTCACTCGTGGCTTCATTTTAGCATTTAATTCAAATCCCAATCTCATTCGGGCCATGAAATTATCAAATAAGCACATAACATATGTGAAAACATGAATCATTTTTTTACCCCGACCGGACTCGAACCTAGGACTTATGATTACTAAGTCAAGGCACTACCACTACACCACAGAAGGTTAAAAGGAATCCAACCTTATAGCTTATATCTGCTATACTTAGGAATGAACGCATTCTAAATGAAAGCCACTATGTTCATATTACAGATTCCCCAACCTCACTCGTGGCTTCATTTTAGCATTTAATTCAAATTCCAATCTCATTCGGGCCATGAAATTATCAAATAAGCACATTACATATGTTAAAACATGAATCATTTTTTTACCCCGACCAGGACTCGAACCTAGGACATATGATTACTAAGTCAAGGCGCTACCACTACACCACAAAAGGTTAAAAGGAATCCAACCTTATAGCTTATATCTGCTATACTTAGGAATGAACGCATTCTAACTGAATGCCACTATGTTCATATTACAGATTCCCCAACCTCACTCGTGGTTTCATTTTAGCATCTAATTCAAATCCCAATCTCATTCGGGCCATGAAATTATCAAATAAGCACATTACATATGTGAAAACATGAATCATTTTTTACCCCGACCAGGACTCGAACCTAGGACTTATGATTACTAAGTCAAGGCGCTACAACTACACCACAGAAGGTTAAAAGGAATCCAACCTTATAGCTTATATCTTCTATACTTAGGAATGAACTCATTCTAACTGAATGCCGCTATGTTCATATTACAGATTCCCCAACCTCACTCGTGGCTTCATTTTAGCATTTAATTCAAATCCCAATCTCATTTGGGCCATGAAATTATCAAATAAGCACATTACATATGTGAAAACATGAATCATTTTTTACCCCAACCCGGACTCGAACCTAGGACTTATGATTACTAAGTCAAGGCGCTACCACTACACCACAGAAGGTTAAAAGGAACCCAACCTTATAGCTTATATCTGCTATACTTAGGAATTTTTGCATTCTAACTGAATGCCACTATGTTCATATTACAGATTCCACAACCTCACTCGTGGCTTCATTTTAGCATTTAATTCAAATCCCAATCTCATTCGGGCCATGAAATTATCAAATAAGCACATTACATATGTGAAAACATGAATCATTTTTTACCCCGACCCGGACTCAAACCTAGGACTTATGATTACTAAGTCAAGGCGCTACCACTACACCACAGAAGGTTAAAAGGAATCCAACCTTATAGCATATATCTGCTCTATACTTAGGAATGAACGCATTCTAACTGAATGCCACTATGTTCATATTACAGATTCCCCAACCTCACTCGTGGCTTCATTTTAGCATTTAATTCAAATCCCAATCTCATTCGGGCCATGAAATTATCAAATAAGCACATTACATATGTGAAAACATGAATCATTTTTTACCCCGACCGGAGCTCGAACCTAGGACTTATGATTACTAAGTCAAAGCCCTACCACTACACCACAGAAGGTTAAAAGGAATCCAACCTTATAGCTTATATCTGCTATACTTAGGAATGAACGCATTCTAACTGAATGCCAATATGTTCATATTACAGATTCCCCAACCTCACTCGTGGTTTCATTTTAGCATTTAACTCAAATCACAATCTCATTCGGGCCATGAAATTATCAGATAAGCACATTACATATGTGAAAACATGATTCATTTTTTACCCCGACCAGGACTCGAATCTAGGACTTATGATTACTAAGTCAAGGCGCTGCAACTACACCACAGAAGGTTAAAAGGAATCCAACCTTATATCTTATATCTGCTATACTTAGGAATGAACGCATTCTAACTGAATGCCACTATGTTCATATTACAGATTCCCCAACCTCACTCGTGGCTTCATTTTAGCATTTAATTCAAATCCCAATCTCATTTGGGCCATGAAATTATCAAATAAGCACATTACATATGTGAAAACATGAATCATATTTTACCCCAACCGGGACTCGAACCTAGGACTTATGATTACTAAGTCAAGGCGCTACCACTACACCACAGAAGGTTAAAAGGAACCCAACCTTATATCTTATATCTGCTATACTTAGGAATGAATGCATTCTAACTGAATGCCACTATGTTCATATTACAGATTCCCCAACCTCACTCGTGGCTTCATTTTAGCATTTAATTCAAATCCCAATCTCATTCGGGCCATGAAATTATCAAATAAGCACATTACATATGTGAAAACATGAATCATTTTTTACCCCGACCCGGACTCGAACCTAGGACTTATGATTACTAAGTCAAGGCGCTACCACTACACCACAGAAGGTTAAAAGGAATCCAACCTTATAGCTTATATCTGCTATACTTAGGAATGAAGGCATTCTAACTGAATACCACTATGTTCATATTACAGATTCCCCAACCTCACTCGTGGCTTCATTTTAGCATTTAATTCAAATCCCAATCTCATTCGGGCCATGAAATTATCAAATAAGCACATTACATATGTGAAAACATGAATCATTTTTTTCCCCGACCGGGACTCGAACCTAAGACTTATGATTACTAAGTCAAGGCGCTACCACTACACCACAGTAGGTTAAAAGGAATCCAACCATATAGCTTATATCTGCTATACTTAGGAATGAACGCATTCTAACTGAATGCCACTATGTTCATATTACAGATTCCCCAACCTCACTCGTGGTTTCATTTTAGCATTTAATTCAAATCCCAATCTCATTTGGGCCATGAAATTATCAAATAAGCACATTACATATGTGAAAACATGAATCATTTTTTACCCCAACCGGGACTCGAACCTAGGACTTATGATTACTAAGTCAAGGCGCTACCACTACACCACAGAAGGTTAAAAGGAACCCAACCTTATTGCTTATATCTGCTACACTTAGGAATGAATGCATTCTAACTGAATGCCACTATGTTCATATCACAGATTCCCCAACCTCACTCGTGGCTTTATTTTAGCATTTAATTCAAATCCCAATCTCATTCGGGCCATGAAATTATCAAATAGGCACATTACATATGCGAAAACATGAATCATTTTTTACCCCGACCCGGACTCGAACCTAGGACTTATGATTACTAAGTCAAGGCGCTACCACTACACCACAGAAGGTTAAAAGGAATCCAACCTTATAGCTTATATCTGCTATACTTAGGAATGAACGCATTCTAACTGAAAGCCACTATGTTCATATTACAGATTCCCCAACCTCACTCGTGGCTTCATTTTAGCATTTAATTCAAATCCCAATCTCATTCGGGCCATGAAATTATCAAATAAGCACATTACATATGTGAAAACATGAATCATTTTTTACCCCGACCGGAACTCGAACCTAGGACTTATGATTACAAGGTCAAAGCCCTACCACTACACCACAGAAGGTTAAAAGGAATCCAACCTTATAGCTTATATCTGCTATACTTAGGAATGAACGCATTCTAACTGAATGCCAATATGTTCATATTACAGATTCACCAACCTCACTCGTGGTTTCATTTTAGCATTTAATTCAAACCCCAATCTCATTCGGGCCATGAAATTATCAAATAAGCACATTACATATGTGAAAACATGATTCAATTTTTACCCCGACCGGGACTCGAACCTAGGACTTATGATTACTAAGTCAAGGCGCTACAACTACACCACAGAAGGTTAAAAGGAATCCAACCTTATAGCTTATATCTGCTATACTTAGGAATGAACGCATTCTAACTGAATGCCACTATGTTCATATTACAGATTCCCCAACCTCACTCGTGGTTTCATTTTAGCATTTAATTCAAATCCCAATCTCATTTGGGCCATGAAATTATCAAATAAGCACATTACATATGTGTAAACATGAATCATTTTTTACCCCAACCGGGACTCGAACCTAGGACTTATGATTACTAAGTCAAGGCGCTACCACTACACCACAGAAGGTTAAAAGGAACCCAACCTTATAGCTTATATCTGCTATACTTTGGAATGAACACATTCTAACTGAATGCCACTATGTTCATATTACAGATTCCCCAACCTCTCTCGTGGCTTCATTTTAGCATTTAATTCAAATCCCAATCTCATTTGGGCCATGAAATTATCAATTAAGCACATTACATATGTGAAAACATGAATCATTTTTACCCCAACCGGGACTCGAACCTAGGACTTATGATTACTAAGTCAAGGCGCTACCACTACACCACAGAAGGTTAAAAGGAACCCAACCTTATAGCTTATATCTGCTATACTTAGGAATGAATGCATTCTAACTGAATGCCACTATGTTCATATTACAGATTCCCCAACCTCACTCGTGGCTTCATTTTAGCATTTAATTCAAATCCCAATCTCATTCGGGCCATGAAATTATCAAATAAGCACATTACATATGTGAAAACATGAATCATTATTTACCCCGACCCGGACTCGAACCTAGGACTTATGATTACTAAGTCAAGGCGCTACCACTACACCACAGAAGGTTAAAAGGAATCCAACGTTATAGCTTATATCTGCTATACTTAGGAATGAACGCATTCTAACTGAATGCCACTATGTTCATATTACAGATTCCCCAACCTCACTCGTGGCTTCATTTTAGCATTTAATTCAAATCCCAATCTCATTCGGGCCATGAAATTATCAAATAAGCACATTACATATGTGAAAACATGAATCATTTTTTACCCCGACCGGAACTCGAACCTAGGACTTATGATTACTAAGTCAAGGCCCTACCACTACACCACAGAAGGTTAAAAGGAATCCAACCTTATAGCTTATATCTGCTATACTTAGGAATGAACGCATTCTAACTGAATGCCAATATGTTCATATTACAGATTCCCCAACCTCACTCGTGGCTTCATTTTAGCATTTAATTCAAATCCCAATCTCATTCGGGCCATGAAATTATCAAATAAGCACATTACATATGTGAAAACATGATTCATTTTTTACCCCGACCAGGACTCGAACCTAGGACTTATGATTACTAAGTCAAGGCGCTACAACTACACCACAGAAGGTTAAAAGGAATCTAACCTTATAGCTTATATCTGCTATACTTAGGAATGAATGCATTCTAACTGAATGCCACTATGTTCATATTACAGATTTCCCAACCTCACTCGTGGCTTCATTTTAGCATTTAATTCAAATCCCAATCTCATTTGGGACATGAAATTATCAAATAAGCACATTACATATGTGAAAACATGAATCATTTTTTACCCCAACCGGGACTTGAACCTAGGACTTATGATTACTAAGTCAAGGCGCTACCACTACACCACAGAAGGTTAAAAGGAATCCAACCTTATAGCTTATATCTGCTATACTTAGGAATGAATGCATTCTAACTAAATGCCACTATGTTCATATTACAGATTCCCCAACCTCACTCGTGGCTTCATTTTAGCATTTAATTCAAATCCCAATCTCATTCGGGCCATGAAATTATCAAATAAGCACATTACATATGTGAAAACATGAATCATTTTTTACCCCAACCGGAGCTCGAACCTAGGAGTTATGATTACTAAGTCAAGGCGCTACCAGTACACCACAGAAGGTTAAAAGGAATCCAACCTTATAGCTTATATCTGCTATACTTAGGAATGAACGCATTCTAACTGAATGCAAATATGTTCATATTACAGATTCCCCAACCTCACTCGTGGCTTCATTTTAGCATTTAATTCAAATCCCAATCTCATTCGGGCCATGAAATTATCAAATAAGCACATTACATATGTGAAAACATGATTCATTTTTTACCCTGACCGGGACTTGAACCTAGGACTTATGATTACTAAGTCAAGGCGCTACCACTACACCACAGAAGGTTAAAAGGAATCCAACCTTATAGCTTATATCTGCTATACTTAGGAATGAACGCATTCTAACTGAATGCCACTATGTTCATATTACAGATTCCCCAACCTCACTCGTGGCTTCATTTTAGCATTTAATTCAAATCCCAATCTCATTCGGGCCATGAAATTATCAAATAAGCACATTACATATGTGAAAACATGAATCATATTTTACCCCGACCAGGACTCGAACCTAGGACTTTTGATTGCTAAGTCAAGGCGCTACCACTACACCACAGAAGGTTAAAAGGAATCCAACCTTATAGCTTATATCTGCTATACTTATTAATGAACGCATTCTAACTAAATGCCACTATGTTCACATTACAGATTCCTCAACCTCACTCGTGGCTTCATTTTAGCATTTAATTCAAATCCCAATCTCATTCGGGCCATGAAATTATCAAATAAGCACATTACATATGTGAAAACATGAATCATTTTTTACCCCGACCGGGACTCGAACCTAGGACTTATAATTACTAAGTCAAGGCGCTACCACTTCACCACAGAAGGTTAAAAGGAATCCAACCTTATAGCTTATATCAGCTATACTTAGGAATGAACGCATTCTAACTGAATGCCACTTTGTTCATATTACAGATTCCCCAACCTCACTTGTGGCTTCATTTTAGCATTTAATTAAAATCTCAATCTCATTCGGGCCATAAAATTATCAAATAAGCACAATACATATGTGATAACATAAATCATTTTTTACCCCGACCGGGACTCGAACCAAGGACTTATGATTACTAAGTCAAGGCTCTACCAGTACACCACAGAAGGTTAAAAGGAATCCAACCTTATAGCTTATATCTGCTATACTTAGGAATGAACGCATTTTAACTGAATGCCACTATGTTCATATTACAGATTCCCCAACCTCACTCGTGGCTTCATTTTAGCATTTAATTCAAATCCCAATCTCATTCGGGCCATGAAATTATCAAATAAGCACATTACATATGTGAAAACATGAATCATTTTTTTACCCCAACCAGGACTCGAACCTAGGACTTGTGATTACTAAGTCAAGGCACTACCACTACACCACAGAAGGTTAAAAGGAATCCAACCTTATAGCTTATATCTGCTATACTTAGGAATGAACGCATTCTAACTGAAAGCCACTATGTTCATATTACAGATTCCCCAACCTCACTCGTGGCTTCATTTTAGCATTTAATTCAAATTCCAATCTCATTCGGGCCATGAAATTATCAAATAAGCACATTACATATGTTAAAACATGAATCATTTTTTACCCTTACCGGAACTCGAACCTAGGACTTATGATTACTAAGTCAAAGCCCTACCACTACACCACAGAAGGTTAAAAGGAATCCAACCTTATAGCTTATATCTGCTATACTTAGGAATGAACGCATTCTAACTGAATGCCAATATGTTCATATTACAGATTCCCCAACCTCACTCGTGGTTTCATTTTAGCATTTAATTCAAATCACAATCTCATTCGGGCCATGAAATTATCAGATAAGCACATTACATATGTGAAAACATGATTCATTTTTTACCCCGACCAGGACTCGAACCTAGGACTTATGATTACTAAGTCAAGGCGCTACCACTACACCACAGAAGGTTAAAAGGAATCCAACCTTATAGCTTATATCTGCTATACTTAGGAATGAATGCATTCTAACTAAATGCCACTATGTTCATATTACAGATTCCCCAACCTCACGCGTGGCTTCATTTTAGCATTTAATTCAAATCCCAATCTCATTCGGGCCATGAAATTATCAAATAAGCACATTACATATGTGAAAACATGAATCACTTTTTACCCCGACCCGGACTCGAACCTAGGACTTATGATTACTAAGTCAATGCGCTACCACTACACCACAGAAGGTTAAAAGGAATCCAACCTTATAGCTTATATCTGCTATACTTAGGAATGAACGCATTCTAACTGAATGCCACTATGTTCATATTACAGATTCCCCAACCTCACTCGTGGCTTCATTTTAGCATTTAATTCAAATCCCAATCTCATTCGGGCCATGAAATTATCAAATAAGCACATTACATATGTGAAAACATGAATCATTTTTTACCCCAACCGGAGCTCGAACCTAGGAGTTATGATTACTAAGTCAAGACGCTACCACTACACCACAGTAGGTTAAAAGGAATCCAACCAGATAGCTTATATCTGCTATACTTAGGAATGAACGCATTCTAACTGAATGCCACTATGTTCATATTACAGATTCCCCAACCTCACTCGTGGTTTCATTTTAGCATTTAATTCAAATCCCAATCTCATTCGGGCCATGAAATTATCAAATAAGCACAATACATATGTGAAAACATGAATCATTTTTTACCCCGACCAGGACTCGAACCTAGGACTTATGATTACTAAGTCAAGGCGCTACAACTACACCACAGAAGGTTAAAAGGAATCCAACCTTATAGCTTATATCTTCTATACTTAGGAATGAACTCATTCTAACTGAATGCCGCTATGTTCATATTACAGATTCCCCAACCTCACTCGTGGCTTCATTTTAGCATTTAATTCAAATCCCAATCTCATTTGGGCCATGAAATTATCAAATAAGCACATTACATATGTGAAAACATGAATCATTTTTTACCCCAACCCGGACTCGAACCTAGGACTTATGATTACTAAGTCAAGGCGCTACCACTACACCACAGAAGGTTAAAAGGAATCCAACCTTATAGCTTATATCTGCTATACTTAGGAATGAACGCATTCTAACTGAATGCCACTATGTTCATATTACAGATTCCCCAACCTCACTCGTGGTTTCATTTTAGCATTTAATTCAAATCCCAATCTCATTTGGGCCATGAAATTATCAAATAAGCACATTACATATGTGAAAACATGATTCATTTTTTACCCCGACCGGGACTCGAACCTAGGACTTATGATTACTAAGTCAAGGCGCTACAACTACACCACAGAAGGTTAAAAGGAATCCAACCTTATAGCTTATATCTGCTATACTTAGGAATGAACGCATTCTAACTGAATGCCACTATGTTCATATTACAGATTCCCCAACCTCACTCGTGGTTTCATTTTAGCATTTAATTCAAATCCCAATCTCATTTGGGCCATGAAATTATCAAATAAGCACATTACATATGTGAAAACATGAATCATTTTTTACCCCAACCGGGACTCGAACCTAGGACTTATGATTACTAAGTCAAGGCGCTACCACTACACCACAGAAGGTTAAAAGGAACCCAACCTTATAGCTTATATCTGCTATACTTAGGAATGAACACATTCTAACTGAATGCCACTATGTTCATATTACAGATTCCCCAACCTCACTCGTGGCTTCATTTTAGCATTTAATTCAAATCCCAATCTCATTTGGGCCATGAAATTATCAAATAAGCACATTACATATGTGAAAACATGAATCATTTTTACCCCAACCGGGACTCGAACCTAGGACTTATGATTACTAAGTCAAGGCGCTACCACTACACCACAGAAGGTTAAAAGGAACCCAACCTTATAGCTTATATCTGCTATACTTAGGAATGAATGCATTCTAACTGAATGCCACTATGTTCATATTACAGATTCCCCAACCTCACTCGTGGCTTCATTTTAGCATTTAATTCAAATCCCAATCTCATTCGGGCCATGAAATTATCAAATAAGCACATTACATATGTGAAAACATGATTCATTTTTTACCCCGACCCGGACTCGAACCTAGGACTTATGATTACTAAGTCAAGGCGCTACCACTACACCACAGAAGGTTAAAAGGAATCCAACCTTATAGCATATATCTGCTATACTTAGGAATGAACGCATTCTAACTGAATGCCACTATGTTCATATTACAGATTCCCCAACCTCACTCGTGGCTTCATTTTAGCATTTAATTCAAATCCCAATCTCATTCGGGCCATGAAATTATCAAATAAGCACATTACATATGTGAAAACATGAATCATTTTTTACCCCGACCGGAACTCGAACCTAGGACTTATGATTACTAAGTCAAGGCCCTACCACTACACCACAGAAGGTTAAAAGGAATCCAACCTTATAGCTTATATCTGCTATACTTAGGAATGAACGCATTCTAACTGAATGCCAATATGTTCATATTACAGATTCCCCAACCTCACTCGTGGCTTCATTTTAGCATTTAATTCAAATCCTAATCTCATTCGGGCCATGAAATTATCAAATAAGCACATTACACATGTGAAAACATGATTCATTTTTTACCCCGACCAGGACTCGAACCTAGGACTTATGATTACTAAGTCAAGGCGCTACAACTACACCACAGAAGGTTAAAAGGAATCTAACCTTATAGATTATATCTGCTATACTTAGGAATGAATGCATTCTAACTGAATGCCACTATGTTCATATTACAGATTCCCCAACCTCACTCGTGGCTTCATTTTAGCATTTAATTCAAATCCCAATCTCATTTGGGACATGAAATTATCAAATAAGCACATTACATATGTGAAAACATGAATCATTTTTTACCCCAACCGGGACTTGAACCTAGGACTTATGATTACTAAGTCAAGGCGCTACCACTACACCACAGAAGGTTAAAAGGAATTCAACCTTATAGCTTATATCTGCTATACTTAGGAATGAATGCATTCTAACTAAATGCCACTATGTTCATATTACAGATTCCCCAACCTCACTCGTGGCTTCTTTTTAGCATTTAATTCAAATCCCAATCTCATTCGGGCCATGAAATTATCAAATAAGCACATTACATATGTGAAAACATGAATCATTTTTTACCCCAACCGGAATTCGAACCTAGGACTTATGATTACTAAGTCAAGGCGCTACCACTACACCACAGAAGGTTAAAAGGAATCCAACCTTATAGCTTATATCTGCTATACTTAGGAATGAACGCATTCTAACTGAATGCCACTATGTTCATATTACAGATTCCCCAACCTCACTCGTTGCTTCATTTTAGCATTTAATTCAAATCCCAATCTCATTCGGGCCATGAAATTATCAAATAAGCACATTACATATGTGAAAACATGAATCATTTTTTACCCCAACCGGAGCTCGAACCTAGGAGTTATGATTACTAAGTCAAGGCGCTACCACTACACCACAGAAGGTTAAAAGGAATCCAACCTTATAGCTTATATCTGCTATACTTAGGAATGAACGCATTCTAACTGAATGCAAATATGTTCATATTACAGATTCCCCAACCTCACTCGTGGCTTCATTTTAGCATTTAATTCAAATCCCAATCTCATTCGGGCCATGAAATTATCAAATAAGCACATTACATATGTGAAAACATGATTCATTTTTTACCCTGACCGGGACTTGAACCTAGGACTTATGATTACTAAGTCAAGGCGCTACCACTACACCACAGAAGGTTAAAAGGAATCCAACCTTATAGCTTATATCTGCTATACTTAGGAATGAACGCATTCTAACTGAATGCCACTATGTTCATATTACAGATTCCCCAACCTCACTCGTGGCTTCATTTTAGCATTTAATTCAAATCTCAATCTCATTCGGGCCATAAAATTATCAAATAAGCACAATACATATGTGATAACATAAATCATTTTTTACCCCAACTGGGACTCGAACCTAGGACTTATGATTACTAAGTCAAGGCTCTACCAGTACACCACAGAAGGTTAAAAGGAATCCAACCTTATAGCTTATATCTGCTATACTTAGGAATGAACGCATTCTAACTGAATGCCACTATGTTCATATTACAGATTCCCCAACCTCACTCGTGGCTTCATTTTAGCATTTAATTCAAATCCCAATCTCATTCGGGCCATGAAATTATCAAATAAGCACATTACATATGTGAAAACATGAATCATTTTTTTACCCCAACCAGGACTCGAACCTAGGACTTGTGATTACTAAGTCAAGGCGCTACCACTACACCACAGAAGGTTAAAAGGAATCCAACCTTATAGCTTATATCTGCTATACTTAGGAATGAACGCATTCTAACTGAAAGCCACTATGTTCATATTACAGATTCCCCAACCTCACTCGTGGCTTCATTTTAGCATTTAATTCAAATTCCAATCTCATTCGGGCCATGAAATTATCAAATAAGCACATTACATATGTTAAAACATGAATCATTTTTTTACCCCGACCAGGACTCGAACCTAGGACATATGATTGCTAAGTCAAGGCGCTACCACTACACCACAAAAGGTTAAAAGGAATCCAACCTTATAGCTTATATCTGCTATACTTAGGAATGAACGCATTCTAACTGAATGCCACTATGTTCATATTACAGATTCCCCAACCTCACTCGTGGCTTCATTTTAGCATTTAATTCAAATCCCAATCTCATTCGGGCCATGAAATTATCAAATAAGCACATTACATATGTGAAAACATGAATCATTTTTTTCCCCAACCGGGACTCGAACCTAAGACTTATGATTACTAAGTCAAGGCGCTACAACTACACCACAGTAGGTTAAAAGGAATCCAACCTTATAGCTTATATCTTCTATACTTAGGAATGAACGCATTCTAACTGAATGCCACTATGTTCATATTACAGATTCCCCAACCTCACTCGTGGTTTCATTTTAGCATTTAATTCAAATCCCAATCTCATTCGGGCCATGAAATTATCAAATAAGCACATTACATATGTGAAAACATGAATCATTTTTTACCCCGACCAGGACTCGAACCTAGGACTTATGATTACTAAGTCAAGGCGCTACAACTACACCACAGTAGGTTAAAAGGAATCCAACCTTATAGCTTATATCTTCTATACTTAGGAATGAACTCATTCTAACTGAATGCCGCTATGTTCATATTACAGATTCCCCAACCTCACTCGTGGCTTCATTTTAGCATTTAATTCAAATCCCAATCTCATTTGGGCCATGAAATTATCAAATAAGCACATTACATATGTGAAAGCATGAATCATTTTTTACCCCAACCGGGACTCGAACCTAGGACTTATGATTACTAAGTCAAGGCGCTACCACTACACCACAGAAGGTTAAAAGAAACCCAACCTTATAGCTTATATCTGCTATACTTAGGAATGAATTCATTCTAACTGAATGCCACTATGTTCATATTACAGATTCCCCAACCTTACTCGTGGCTTCATTTTAGCATTTAATTCAAATCCCAATCTCATTCGGGCCATGAAATTATCAAATAAGCACATTACATATGTGAAAACATGAATCATTTTTTACCCCGACCCGGACTCAAACCTAGGACTTATGATTACTAAGTCAAGGCGCTACCACTACACCACAGAAGGTTAAAAGGAATCCAACCTTATAGCATATATCTGCTATACTTAGGAATGAACGCATTCTAACTGAATGCCACTATGTTCATATTACAGATTCCCCAACCTCACTCGTGGCTTCATTTTAGCATTTAATTCAAATCCCAATCTCATTTGGGCCATGAAATTATCAAATAAGCACATTACATATGTGAAAACATGAATCATTTTTTACCCCATCCGGGACTCGAACCTAGGACTTATGATTACTAAGTCAAGGCGCTACCACTACACCACAGAAGGTTAAAAGGAACCCAACTTTATAGCTTATATCTGCTATACTTAGGAATGAATGCATTCTAACTGAATGCCACTATGTTCATATTACAGATTCCCCAACCTCACTCGTGGCTTCATTTTAGCATTTAATTCAAATCCCAATCTCATTCGGGCCATGAAATTATCAAATAAGCACATTACATATGTGAAAACATGAATCATTTTTTACCCCGACCCGGACTCGAACCTAGGACTTATGATTACTAAGTCAAGGCGCTACCACTACACCACAGAAGGATAAAAGGAATCCAACCTTATAGCTTATATCTGCTATACTTAGGAATGAAGGCATTCTAACTGAATACCACTATGTTCATATTACAGATTCCCCAACCTCACTCGTGGCTTCATTTTAGCATTTAATTCAAATCCCAATCTCATTCGGGCCATGAAATTATCAAATAAGCACATTACATATGTGAAAACATGAATCATTTTTTCCCCGACCGGGACTCGAACCTAAGACTTATGATTACTAAGTCAAGGCGCTACCACTACACCACAGTAGGTTAAAAGGAATCCAACCATATAGCTTATATCTGCTATACTTAGGAATGAACGCATTCTAACTGAATGCCACTATGTTCATATTACAGATTCCCCAACCTCACTCGTGGTTTCATTTTAGCATTTAATTCAAATCCCAATCTCATTCGGGAAATGAAATTATCAAATAAGCACATTACATATGTGAAAACATGAATCATTTTTTACCCCGACCCGGACTCGAACCTAGGACTTATGATTACTAAGTCAAGGCGCTACCACTACACCACAGAAGGTTAAAAGGAATCCAACCTTATAGCTTATATCTGCTATACTTAGGAATGAACGCATTCTAACTGAATGCCACTATGTTCATATTACAGATTCCCCAACCTCACTCGTGGCTTCATTTTAGCATTTAATTCAAATCCCAATCTCATTTGGGCCATGAAATTATCAAATAAGCACATTACATATGTGAAAACATGAATCATTTTTTACCCCAACCGGGACTCGAACCTAGGACTTATGATTACTAAGTCAAGGCGCTACCACTACACCACAGAAGGTTAAAAGGAACCCAACCTTATAGCTTATATCTGCTATACTTAGGAATGAATGCATTCTAACTGAATGCCACTATGTTCATATCACAGATTCCCAAACCTCACTCGTGGCTTCATTTTAGCATTTAATTCAAATCCCAATCTCATTCGGGCCATGAAATTATCAATTAGGCACATTACATATGCGAAAACATGAATCATTTTTTACCCCGACCCGGACTCGAACCTAGGACTTATGATTACTAAGTCAAGGCGCTACCACTACACCACAGAAGGTTAAAAGGAATCCAACCTTATAGCTTATATCTGCTATACTTAGGAATGAACGCATTCTAACTGAAAGCCACTATGTTCATATTACAGATTCCCCAACCTCACTCGTGGCTTCATTTTAGCATTTAATTCAAATCCCAATCTCATTCGGGCCATGAAATTATCAAATAAGCACATTACATATGTGAAAACATGAATCATTTTTTACCCCGACTGGAACTCGAACCTAGGACTTATGATTACAAGGTCAAAGCCCTACCACTACACCACAGAAGGTTAAAAGGAATCCAACCTTATAGCTTATATCTGCTATACTTAGGAATGAACGCATTCTAAGTGAATGCCAATATGTTCATATTACAGATTCACCAACCTCACTCGTGGTTTCATTTTAGCATTTAATTCAAATCCCAATCTCATTTGGGCCATGAAATTATCAAATAAGCACATTACATATGTGAAAACATGATTCATTTTTTACCCCGACCGGGACTCGAACCTAGGACTTATGATTACTAAGTCAAGGCGCTACAACTACACCACAGAAGGTTAAAAGGAATCCAACCTTATAGCTTATATCTGCTATACTTAGGAATGAACGCATTCTAACTGAATGCCACTATGTTCATATTACAGATTCCCCAACCTCACTCGTGGTTTCATTTTAGCATTTAATTCAAATCCCAATCTCATTTGGGCCATGAAATTATCAAATAAGCACATTACATATGTGTAAACATGAATCATTTTTTACCCCAACCGGGACTCGAACCTAGGACTTATGATTACTAAGTCAAGGCGCTACCACTACACCACAGAAGGTTAAAAGGAACCCAACCTTATAGCTTATATCTGCTATACTTAGGAATGAACACATTCTAACTGAATGCCACTATGTTCATATTACAGATTCCCCAACCTCACTCGTGGCTTCATTTTAGCATTTAATTCAAATCCCAATCTCATTTGGGCCATGAAATTATCAAATAAGCACATTACATATGTGAAAACATGAATCATTTTTACCCCAACCGGGACTCGAACCTAGGACTTATGATTACTAAGTCAAGGCGCTACCACTACACCACAGAAGGTTAAAAGGAACCCAACCTTATAGCTTATATCTGCTATACTTAGGAATGAATGCATTCTAACTGAATGCCACTATGTTCATATTACAGATTCCCAAACCTCACTCGTGGCTTCATTTTAGCATTTAATTCAAATCCCAATCTCATTCGGGCCATGAAATTATCAAATAAGCACATTACATATGTGAAAACATGAATCATTTTTTACCCCGACCCGGACTCGAACCTAGGACTTATGATTACTAAGTCAAGGCGCTACCACTACACCACAGAAGGTTAAAAGGAATCCAACCTTATAGCATATATCTGCTATACTTAGGAATGAACGCATTCTAACTGAATGCCACTATGTTCATATTACAGATTCCCCAACCTCACTCGTGGCTTCATTTTAGCATTTAATTCAAATCCCAATCTCATTCGGGCCATGAAATTATCAAATAAGCACATTACATATTTGAAAACATGAATCATTTTTTTCCCCGACCGGGACTCGAACCTAAGACTTATGATTACTAAGTCAAGGCGCTACAACTACACCACAGTAGGTTAAAAGGAATCCAACCTTATAGCTTATATCTTCTATACTTAGGAATGAACGCATTCTAACTGAATGCCACTATGTTCATATTACAGATTCCCCAACCTCACTCGTGGTTTCATTTTAGCATTTAATTCAAATCCCAATCTCATTCGGGCCATGAAATTATCAAATAAGCACATTACATATGTGAAAACATGAATCATTTTTTACCCCGACCAGGACTCGAACCTAGGACTTATGATTACTAAGTCAAGGCGCTACAACTACACCACAGAAGGTTAAAAGGAATCCAACCTTATAGCTTATATCTTCTATACTTAGGAATGAACTCATTCTAACTGAATGCCGCTATGTTCATATTACAGATTCCCCAACCTCACTCGTGGCTTCATTTTAGCATTTAATTCAAATCCCAATCTCATTTGGGCCATGAAATTATCAAATAAGCACATTACATATGTGAAAGCATGAATCATTTTTTACCCCAACCGGGACTCGAACCTAGGACTTATGATTACTAAGTCAAGGCGCTACCACTACACCACAGAAGGTTAAAAGAAACCCAACCTTATAGCTTATATCTGCTATACTTAGGAATGAATTCATTCTAACTGAATGCCACTATGTTCATATTACAGATTCCCCAACCTTACTCGTGGCTTCATTTTAGCATTTAATTCAAATCCCAATCTCATTCGGGCCATGAAATTATCAAATAAGCACATTACATATGTGAAAACATGAATCATTTTTTACCCCGACCCGGACTCAAAACTAGGACTTATGATTACTAAGTCAAGGCGCTACCACTACACCACAGAAGGTTAAAAGGAATCCAACCTTATAGCATATATCTGCTATACTTAGGAATGAACGCATTCTAACTGAATGCCACTATGTTCATATTACAGATTCCCCAACCTCACTCGTGGCTTCATTTTAGCATTTAATTCAAATCCCAATCTCATTTGGGCCATGAAATTATCAAATAAGCACATTACATATGTGAAAACATGAATCATTTTTTACCCCAACCGGGACTCGAACCTAGGACTTATGATTACTAAGTCAAGGCGCTACCACTACACCACAGAAGGTTAAAAGGAACCCAACCTTATAGCTTATATCTGCTATACTTAGGAATGAATGCATTCTAACTGAATGCCACTATGTTCATATTACAGATTCCCCAACCTCACTCGTGGCTTCATTTTAGCATTTAATTCAAATCCCAATCTCATTCGGGCCATGAAATTATCAAATAAGCACATTACATATGTGAAAACATGAATCATTTTTTACCCCGACCCGGACTCGAACCTAGGACTTATGATTACTAAGTCAAGGCGCTACCACTACACCACAGAAGGTTAAAAGGAATCCAACCTTATAGCTTATATCTGCTATACTTAGGAATGAACGCATTCTAACTGAATGCCACTATGTTCATATTACAGATTCCCCAACCTCACTCGTGGTTTCATTTTAGCATTTAATTCAAATTCCAATCTCATTCGGGCCATGAAATTATCAAATAAGCACATTACATATGTGAAAACATGAATCATTTTTTACCCCGACCAGGACTCGAACCTAGGACTTATGATTACTAAGTCAAGGCGCTACAACTACACCACAGAAGGTTAAAAGGAATCCAACCTTATAGCTTATATCTTCTATACTTAGGAATGAACTCATTCTAACTGAATGCCGCTATGTTCATATTACAGATTCCCCAACCTCACTCGTGGCTTCATTTTAGCATTTAATTCAAATCCCAATCTCATTTGGGCCATGAAATTATCAAATAAGCACATTACATATGTGAAAACATGAATCATTTTTTACCCCAACCGGACTCGAACCTAGGACTTATGATTACTAAGTCAAGGCGCTACCACTACACCACAGAAGGTTAAAAGGAATCCAACCTTATTGCTTATATCTGCTATACTTAGGAATGAACGCATTCTAACTGAATGCCAATATGTTCATATTACAGATTCACCAACCTCACTCGTGGTTTCATTTTAGCATTTAATTCAAATCCCAATCTCATTCGGGCCATGAAATTATCAAATAAGCACATTACATATGTGAAAACATGATTCATTTTTTACCCCGACCGGGACTCGAACCTAGGACTTATGATTACTAAGTCAAGGCGCTACAACTACACCACAGAAGGTTAAAAGGAATCCAACCTTATAGCTTATATCTGCTATACTTAGGAATGAACGCATTCTAACTGAATGCCACTATGTTCATATTACAGATTCCCCAACCTCACTCGTGGTTTCATTTTAGCATTTAATTCAAATCCCAATCTCATTTGGGCCATGAAATTATCAAATAAGCACATTACATATGTGTAAACATGAATCATTTTTTACCCCAACCGGGACTCGAACCTAGGACTTATGATTACTAAGTCAAGGCGCTGCCACTACACCACAGAAGGTTAAAAGGAACCCAACCTTATAGCTTATATCTGCTATACTTAGGAATGAACACATTCTAACTGAATGCCACTATGTTCATATTACAGATTCCCCAACCTCACTCGTGGCTTCATTTTAGCATTTAATTCAAATCCCAATCTCATTTGGGCCATGAAATTATCAAATAAGCACATTACATATGTGAAAACATGAATCATTTTTACCCCAACCGGGACTCGAACCTAGGACTTATGATTACTAAGTCAAGGCGCTACCACTACACCACAGAAGGTTAAAAGGAACCCAACCTTATAGCTTATATCTGCTATACTTAGGAATGAATGCATTCTAACTGAATGCCACTATGTTCATATTACAGATTCCCCAACCTCACTCGTGGCTTCATTTTAGCATTTAATTCAAATCCCAATCTCATTCGGGCCATGAAATTATCAAATAAGCACATTACATATGTGAAAACATGAATCATTTTTTACCCCGACCCGGACTCGAACCTAGGACTTATGATTACTAAGTCAAGGCGCTACCACTACACCACAGAAGGTTAAAAGGAATCCAACCTTATAGCATATATCTGCTATACTTAGGAATGAACGCATTCTAACTGAATGCCACTATGTTCATACTACAGATTCCCCAACCTCACTCGTGGCTTCATTTTAGCATTTAATTCAAATCCCAATCTCATTCGGGCCATGAAATTATCAAATAAGCACATTACATATGTGAAAACATGAATCATTTTTTACCCCGACCGGAACTCGAACCTAGGACTTATGATTACTAAGTCAAGGCCCTACCACTACACCACAGAAGGTTAAAAGGAATCCAACCTTATAGCTTATATCTGCTATACTTAGGAATGAACGCATTCTAACTGAATGCCAATATGTTCATATTACAGATTCCCCAACCTCACTCGTGGCTTCATTTTAGCATTTAATTCAAATCCCAATCTCATTCGGGCCATGAAATTATCAAATAAGCACATTACATATGTGAAAACATGATTCATTTTTTACCCCGACCAGGACTCGAACCTAGGACTTATGATTACTAAGTCAAGGCGCTACAACTACACCACAGAAGGTTAAAAGGAATCTAACCTTATAGCTTATATCTGCTATACTTAGGAATGAATGCATTCTAACTGAATGCCACTATGTTCATATTACAGATTCCCCAACCTCACTCGTGGCTTCATTTTAGCATTTAATTCAAATCCCAATCTCATTTGGGACATGAAATTATCAAATAAGCACATTACATATGTGAAAACATGAATCATTTTTTACCCCAACCGGGACTTGAACCTAGGACTTATGATTACTAAGTCAAGGCGCTACCACTACACCACAGAAGGTTAAAAGGAATTCAACCTTATAGCTTATATCTGCTATACTTAGGAATGAATGCATTCTAACTAAATGCCACTATGTTCATATTACAGATTCCCCAACCTCACTCGTGGCTTCTTTTTAGCATTTAATTCAAATCCCAATCTCATTCGGGCCATGAAATTATCAAATAAGCACATTACATATGTGAAAACATGAATCATTTTTTACCCCAACCGGAATTCGAACCTAGGACTTATGATTACTAAGTCAAGGCGCTACCACTACACCACAGAAGGTTAAAAGGAATCCAACCTTATAGCTTATATCTGCTATACTTAGGAATGAACGCATTCTAACTGAATGCCACTATGTTCATATTACAGATTCCCCAACCTCACTCGTGGCTTCATTTTAGCATTTAATTCAAATCCCAATCTCATTCGGGCCATGAAATTATCAAATAAGCACATTACATATGTGAAAACATGAATCATTTTTTACCCCAACCGGAGCTCGAACCTAGGAGTTATGATTACTAAGTCAAGGCGCTACCACTACACCACAGAAGGTTAAAAGGAATCCAACCTTATAGCTTATATCTGCTATACTTAGGAATGAACGCATTCTAACTGAATGCAAATATGTTCATATTACAGATTCCCCAACCTCACTCGTGGCTTCATTTTAGCATTTAATTCAAATCCCAATCTCATTCGGGCCATGAAATTATCAAATAAGCACATTACATATGTGAAAACATGATTCATTTTTTACCCTGACCGGGACTTGAACCTAGGACTTATGATTACTAAGTCAAGGCGCTACCACTACACCACAGAAGGTTAAAAGGAATCCAACCTTATAGCTTATATCTGCTATACTTAGGAATGAACGCATTCTAACTGAATGCCACTATGTTCATATTACAGATTCCCCAACCTCACTCGTGGCTTCATTTTAGCATTTAATTCAAATCCCAATCTCATTCGGGCCATGAAATTATCAAATAAGCACATTACATATGTGAAAACATGAATCATATTTTACCCCGACCAGGACTCGAACCTAGGACTTTTGATTGCTAAGTCAAGGCGCTACCACTACACCACAGAAGGTTAAAAGGAATCCAACCTTGTAGCTTATATCTGCTATACTTATTAATGAACGCATTCTAACTAAATGCCACTATGTTCATATTACAGATTCCTCAACCTCACTCGTGGCTTCATTTTAGCATTTAATTCAAATCCCAATCTCATTCGGGCCATGAAATTATCAAATAAGCACATTACATATGTGAAAACATGAATCATTTTTTTCCCCGACCGGGACTCGAACCTAGGACTTATAATTACTAAGTCAAGGCGCTACCACTTCACCACAGAAGGTTAAAAGGAATCCAACCTTATAGCTTATATCTGCTATACTTAGGAATGAACGCATTCTAACTGAATGCCACTTTGTTCATATTACAGATTCCCCAACCTCACTTGTGGCTTCATTTTAGCATTTAATTCAAATCTCAATCTCATTCGGGCCATAAAATTATCAAATAAGCACAATACATATGTGATAACATAAATCATTTTTTACCCCAACCGGGACTCGAACCTAGGACTTATGATTACTAAGTCAAGGCTCTACCAGTACACCACAGAAGGTTAAAAGGAATCCAACCTTATAGCTTATATCTGCTATACTTAGGAATGAACGCATTCTAACTGAATGCCACTATGTTCATATTACCGATTCCCCAACCTCACTCGTGGCTTCATTTTAGCATTTAATTCAAATCCCAATCTCATTCGGGCCATGAAATTATCAAATAAGCACATTACATATGTGAAAACATGAATCATTTTTTTACCCCAACCAGGACTCGAACCTAGGACTTGTGATTACTAAGTCAAGGAACTACCACTACACCACAGAAGGTTAAAAGGAATCCAACCTTATAGCTTATATCTGCTATACTTAGGAATGAACGCATTCTAACTGAAAGCCACTATGTTCATATTACAGATTCCCTAACCTCACTCGTGGCTTCATTTTAGCATTTAATTCAAATTCCAATCTCATTCGGGCCATGAAATTATCAAATAAGCACATTACATATGTTAAAACATGAATCATTTTTTTACCCCGACCAGGACTCGAACCTAGGACATATGATTGCTAAGTCAAGGCGCTACCACTACACCACAAAAGGTTAAAAGGAATCCAACCTTATAGCTTATATCTGCTATACTTAGGAATGAACGCATTCTAACTGAATGCCACTATGTTCATATTACAGATTCCCCAACCTCACTCGTGGCTTCATTTTAGCATTTAATTCAAATCCCAATCTCATTCGGGCCATGAAATTTTCAAATAAGCACATTACATATGTGAAAACATGAATCATTTTTTTCCCCGACCGGGACTCGAACCTAAGACTTATGATTACTAAGTCAAGGCGCTACAACTACACCACAGTAGGTTAAAAGGAATCCAACCTTATAGCTTATATCTTCTATACTTAGGAGTGAACGCATTCTAACTGAATGCCACTATGTTCATATTACAGATTCCCCAACCTCACTCGTGGTTTCATTTTAGCATTTAATTCAAATCCCAATCTCATTCGGGCCATGAAATTATCAAATAAGCACATTACATATGTGAAAACATGAATCATTTTTTACCCCGACCAGGACTCGAACCTAGGACTTATGATTACTAAGTCAAGGCGCTACAACTACACCACAGTAGGTTAAAAGGAATCCAACCTTATAGCTTATATCCTCTATACTTAGGAATGAACTCATTCTAACTGAATGCCGCTATGTTCATATTACAGATTCCCCAACCTCACTCGTGGCTTCATTTTAGCATTTAATTCAAATCCCAATCTCATTTGGGCCATGAAATTATCAAATAAGCACATTACATATGTGAAAGCATGAATCATTTTTTACCCCAACCGGGACTCGAACCTAGGACTTATGATTACTAAGTCAAGGCGCTACCACTACACCACAGAAGGTTAAAAGAAACCCAACCTTATAGCTTATATCTGCTATACTTAGGAATGAATTCATTCTAACTGAATGCCATTATGTTCATATTACAGATTCCCCAACCTTACTCGTGGCTTCATTTTAGCATTTAATTCAAATCCCAATCTCATTCGGGCCATGAAATTATCAAATAAGCACATTACATATGTGAAAACATGAATCATTTTTTACCCCGACCCGGACTCAAACCTAGGACTTATGATTACTAAGTCAAGGCGCTACCACTACACCACAGAAGGTTAAAAGGAATCCAACCTTATAGCATATATCTGCTATACTTAGGAATGAACGCATTCTAACTGAATGCCACTATGTTCATATTACAGATTCCCCAACCTCACTCGTGGCTTCATTTTAGCATTTAATTCAAATCCCAATCTCATTTGGGCCATGAAATTATCAAATAAGCACATTACATATGTGAAAACATGAATCATTTTTTACCCCATCCGGGACTCGAACCTAGGACTTATGATTACTAAGTCAAGGCGCTACCACTACACCACAGAAGGTTAAAAGGAACCCAACCTCATAGCTTATATCTGCTATACTTAGGAATGAATGCATTCTAACTGAATGCCACTATGTTCATATTACAGATTCCCCAACCTCACTCGTGGCTTCATTTTAGCATTTAATTCAAATCCCAATCTCATTCGGGCCATGAAATTATCAAATAAGCACATTACATATGTGAAAACATGAATCATTTTTTACCCCGACCCGGACTCGAACCTAGGACTTATGATTACTAAGTCAAGGCGCTACCACTACACCACAGAAGGTTAAAAGGAATCCAACCTTATAGCTTATATCTGCTATACTTAGGAATGAAGGCATTCTAACTGAATACCACTATGTTCATATTACAGATTCCCCAACCTCACTCGTGGCTTCATTTTAGCATTTAATTCAAATCCCAATCTCATTCGGGCCATGAAATTATCAAATAAGCACATTACATATGTGAAAACATGAATCATTTTTTCCCCGACCGGGACTCGAACCTAAGACTTATGATTACTAAGTCAAGGCGCTACCACTACACCACAGTAGGTTAAAAGGAATCCAACCATATAGCTTATATCTGCTATACTTAGGAATGAACGCATTCTAACTGAATGCCACTATGTTCATATTACAGATTCCCCAACCTCACTCGTGGTTTCATTTTAGCATTTAATTCAAATCCCAATCTCATTCGGGAAATGAAATTATCAAATAAGCACATTACATATGTGAAAACATGAATCATTTTTTACCCCGACCCGGACTCGAACCAAGGACTTATGATTACTAAGTCAAGGCGCTACCACTACACCACAGAAGGTTAAAAGGAATCCAACCTTATAGCTTATATCTGCTATACTTAGGAATGAACGCATTCTAACTGAATGCCACTATATTCATATTACAGATTCCCCAACCTCACTCGTGGCTTCATTTTAGCATTTAATTCAAATCCCAATCTCATTTGGGCCATGAAATTATCAAATAAGCACATTACATATGTGAAAACATGAATCATTTTTTACCCCAACCGGGACTCGAACCTAGGACTTATGATTACTAAGTCAAGGCGCTACCACTACACCACAGAAGGTTAAAAGGAACCCAACCTTATAGCTTATATCTGCTATACTTAGGAATGAATGCATTCTAACTGACTGCCACTATGTTCATATCACAGATTCCCCAACCTCACTCGTGGCTTTATTTTAGCATTTAATTCAAATCCCAATCTCATTCGGGCCATGAAATTATCAAATAGGCACATTACATATGCGAAAACATGAATCATTTTTTACCCCGACCCGGACTCGAACCTAGGACTTATGATTACTAAGTCAAGGCGCTACCACTACACCACAGAAGGTTAAAAGGAATCCAACCTTATAGCTTATATCTGCTATACTTAGGAATGAACGCATTCTAACTGAAAGCCACTATGTTCATATTACAGACTCCCCAACCTCACTCGTGGCTTCATTTTAGCATTTAATTCAAATCCCAATCTCATTCGGGCCATGAAATTATCAAATAAGCACATTACATATGTGAAAACATGAATCATTTTTTACCCCGACCGGAACTCGAACCTAGGACTTATGATTACAAGGTCAAAGCCCTACCACTACACCACAGAAGGTTAAAAGGAATCCAACCTTATAGCTTATATCTGCTATACTTAGGAATGAACGCATTCTAACTGAATGCCAATATGTTCATATTACAGATTCACCAACCTCACTCGTGGTTTCATTTTAGCATTTAATTCAAATCCCAATCTCATTCGGGCCATGAAATTATCAAATAAGCACATTACATATATGAAAACATGATTCATTTTTTACCCCGACCGGGACTCGAACCTAGGACTTATGATTACTAAGTCAAGGCGCTACAACTACACCACAGAAGGTTAAAAGGAATCCAACCTTATAGCTTATATCTGCTATACTTAGGAATGAACGCATTCTAACTGAATGCCACTATGTTCATATTACAGATTCCCCAACCTCACTCGTGGTTTCATTTTAGCATTTAATTCAAATCCCAATCTCATTTGGGCCATGAAATTATCAAATAAGCACATTACATATGTGTAAACATGAATCATTTTTTACCCCAACCGGGACTCGAACCTAGGACTTATGATTACTAAGTCAAGGTGCTACCACTACACCACAGAAGGTTAAAAGGAACCCAACCTTATAGCTTATATCTGCTATACTTAGGAATGAACACATTCTAACTGAATGCCACTATGTTCATATTACAGATTCCCCAACCTCACTCGTGGCTTCATTTTAGCATTTAATTCAAATCCCAATCTCATTTGGGCCATGAAATTATCAAATAAGCACATTACATATGTGAAAACATGAATCATTTTTACCCCAACCGGGACTCGAACCTAGGACTTATGATTACTAAGTCAAGGCGCTACCACTACACCACAGAAGGTTAAAAGGAACCCAACCTTATAGCTTATATCTGCTATACTTAGGAATGAATGCATTCTAACTGAATGCCACTATGTTCATATTACAGATTCCCCAACCTCACTCGTGGCTTCATTTTAGCATTTAATTCAAATCCCAATCTCATTCGGGCCATGAAATCATCAAATAAGCACATTACATATGTGAAAACATGAATCATTTTTTACCCCGACCCGGACTCGAACCTAGGACTTATGATTACTAAGTCAAGGCGCTACCACTACACCACAGAAGGTTAAAAGGAATCCAACCTTATAGCATATATCTGCTATACTTAGGAATGAACGCATTCTAACTGAATGCCACTATGTTCATATTACAGATTCCCCAACCTCACTCGTGGCTTCATTTTAGCATTTAATTCAAATCCCAATCTCATTCGGGCCATGAAATTATCAAATAAGCACATTACATATGTGAAAACATGAATCATTTTTTTCCCCGACCGGGACTCGAACCTAAGACTTATGATTACTAAGTCAAGGCGCTACAACTACACCACAGTAGGTTAAAAGGAATCCAACCTTATAGCTTATATCTTCTATACTTAGGAATGAACGCATTCTAACTGAATGCCACTATGTTCATATTACAGATTCCCCAACCTCACTCGTGGTTTCATTTTAGCATTTAATTCAAATCCCAATCTCATTCGGGCCATGAAATTATCAAATAAGCACATTACATATGTGAAAACATGAATCATTTTTTACCCCGACCAGGACTCGAACCTAGGACTTATGATTACTAAGTCAAGGCGCTACAACTACACCACAGTAGGTTAAAAGGAATCCAACCTTATAGCTTATATCTTCTATACTTAGGAATGAACTCATTCCAACTGAATGCCGCTATGTTCATATTACAGATTCCCCAACCTCACTCGTGGCTTCATTTTAGCATTTAATTCAAATCCCAATCTCATTTGGGCCATGAAATTATCAAATAAGCACATTACATATGTGAAAGCATGAATCATTTTTTACCCCAACCGGGACTCGAACCTAGGACTTATGATTACTAAGTCAAGGCGCTACCACTACACCACAGAAGGTTAAAAGAAACCCAACCTTATAGCTTATATCTGCTATACTTAGGAATGAATTCATTCTAACTGAATGCCACTATGTTCATATTACAGATTCCCCAACCTTACTTGTGGCTTCATTTTTGCATTTAATTCAAATCCCAATCTCATTCGGGCCATGAAATTATCAAATAAGCACATTACATATGTGAAAACATGAATCATTTTTTACCCCGACCCGGACTCAAAACTAGGACTTATGATTACTAAGTCAAGGCGCTACCAGTACACCACAGAAGGTTAAAAGGAATCCAACCTTATAGCATATATCTGCTATACTTAGGAATGAACGCATTCTAACTGAATGCCACTATGTTCATATTACAGATTCCCCAACCTCACTCGTGGCTTCATTTTAGCATTTAATTCAAATCCCAATCTCATTTGGGCCATGAAATTATCAAATAAGCACATTACATATGTGAAAACATGAATCATTTTTTACCCCAACCGGGATTCGAACCTAGGACTTATGATTACTAAGTCAAGGCGCTACCACTACACCACAGAAGGTTAAAAGGAACCCAACCTTATAGCTTATATCTGCTATACTTAGGAATGAATGCATTCTAACTGAATGCCACTATGTTCATATTACAGATTCCCCAACCTCACTCGTGGCTTCATTTTAGCATTTAATTCAAATCCCAATCTCATTCGGGCCATGAAATTATCAAATAAGCACATTACATATGTGAAAACATGAATCATTTTTTACCCCGACCCGGACTCGAACCTAGGACTTATGATTACTAAGTCAAGGCGCTACCACTACACCACAGAAGGTTAAAAGGAATCCAACCTTATAGCTTATATCTGCTATACTTAGGAATGAAGGCATTCTAACTGAATACCACTATGTTCATATTACAGATTCCCCAACCTCACTCGTGGCTTCATTTTAGCATTTAATTCAAATCCCAATCTCATTCGGGCCATGAAATTATCAAATAAGCACATTACATATGTGAAAACATGAATAATTTTTTTCCCCGACCGGGACTCGAACCTAAGACTTATGATTACTAAGTCAAGGCGCTACCACTACACCAGAGTAGGTTAAAAGGAATCCAACCATATAGCTTATATCTGCTATACTTAGGAATGAACGCATTCTAACTGAATGCCACTATGTTCATATTACAGATTCCCCAACCTCACTCGTGGTTTCATTTTAGCATTTAATTCAAATCCCAATCTCATTCGGGAAATGAAATTATCAAATAAGCACATTACATATGTGAAAACATGAATCATTTTTTACCCCGACCCGGACTCGAACCTAGGACTTATGATTACTAAGTCAAGGCGCTACCACTACACCACAGAAGGTTAAAAGGAATCCAACCTTATAGCTTATATCTGCTATTCTTAGGAATGAACGCATTCTAACTGAATGCCACTATATTCATATTACAGATTCCCCAACCTCACTCGTGGCTTCATTTTAGCATTTAATTCAAATCCCAATCTCATTTGGGCCATGAAATTATCAAATAAGCACATTACATATGTGAAAACATGAATCATTTTTTACCCCAACCGGGACTCGAACCTAGGACTTATGATTACTAAGTCAAGGCGCTACCACTACACCACAGAAGGTTAAAAGGAACCCAACCTTATAGTTTATATCTGCTATACTTAGGAATGAATGCATTCTAACTGAATGCCACTATGTTCATATCACAGATTCCCCAACCTCACTCGTGGCTTTATTTTAGCATTTAATTCAAATCCCAATCTCATTCGGGCCATGAAATTATCAAATAGGCACATTACATATGCGAAAACATGAATCATTTTTTACCCCGACCCGGACTCGAACCTAGGACTTATGATTACTAAGTCAAGGCGCTACCACTACACCACAGAAGGTTAAAAGGAATCCAACCTTATAGCTTATATCTGCTATACTTAGGAATGAACGCATTCTAACTGAAAGCCACTATGTTCATATTACAGATTCCCCAACCTCACTCGTGGCTTCATTTTAGCATTTAATTCAAATCCCAATCTCATTCGGGCCATGAAATTATCAAATAAGCACATTACATATGTGAAAACATGAATCATTTTTTACCCCGACCGGAACTCGAACCTAGGACTTATGATTACAAGGTCAAAGCCCTACCACTACACCACAGAAGGTTAAAAGGAATCCAACCTTATAGCTTATATCTGCTATACTTAGGAATGAACGCATTCTAACTGAATGCCAATATGTTCATATTACAGATTCACCAACCTCACTCGTGGTTTCATTTTAGCATTTAATTCAAATCCCAATCTCATTCGGGCCATGAAATTATCAAATAAGCACATTACATATGTGAAAACATGAATCATTTTTTACCCCGACCGGGACTCGAACCTAGGACTTATAATTACTAAGTCAAGGCGCTACCACTTCACCACAGAAGGTTAAAAGGAATCCAACCTTATAGCTTATATCTGCTATTCTTAGGAATGAACGCATTCTAACTGAATGCCACTTTGTTCATATTACAGATTCCCCAACCTCACTTGTGGCTTCATTTTAGCATTTAATTCAAATCTCAATCTCATTCGGGCCATAAAATTATCAAATAAGCACAATACATATGTGATAACATAAATCATTTTTTACCCCAACCGGGACTCGAACCTAGGACTTATGATTACTAAGTCAAGGCTCTACCAGTACACCACAGAAGGTTAAAAGGAATCCAACCTTATAGCTTATATCTGCTATACTTAGGAATGAACGCATTCTAACTGAATGCCACTATGTTCATATTACCGATTCCCCAACCTCACTCGTGGCTTCATTTTAGCATTTAATTCAAATCCCAATCTCATTCGGGCCATGAAATTATCAAATAAGCACATTACATATGTGAAAACATGAATCATTTTTTTACCCCAACCAGGACTCGAACCTAGGACTTGTGATTACTAAGTCAAGGAACTACCACTACACCACAGAAGGTTAAAAGGAATCCAACCTTATAGCTTATATCTGCTATACTTAGGAATGAACGCATTCTATCTGAAAGCCACTATGTTCATATTACAGATTCCCCAACCTCACTCGTGGCTTCATTTTAGCATTTAATTCAAATTCCAATCTCATTCGGGCCATGAAATTATCAAATAAGCACATTACATATGTTAAAACATGAATCATTTTTTTACCCCGACCAGGACTCGAACCTAGGACATATGATTGCTAAGTCAAGGCGCTACCACTACACCACAAAAGGTTAAAAGGAATCCAACCTTATAGCTTATATCTGCTATACTTAGGAATGAACGCATTCTAACTGAATGCCACTATGTTCATATTACAGATTCCCCAACCTCACTCGTGGCTTCATTTTAGCATTTAATTCAAATCCCAATCTCATTCGGGCCATGAAATTTTCAAATAAGCACATTACATATGTGAAAACATGAATCATTTTTTTCCCCGACCGGGACTCGAACCTAAGACTTATGATTACTAAGTCAAGGCGCTACAACTACACCACAGTAGGTTAAAAGGAATCCAACCTTATAGCTTATATCTTCTATACTTAGGAATGAACGCATTCTAACTGAATGCCACTATGTTCATATTACAGATTCCCCAACCTCACTCGTGGCTTCATTTTAGCATTTAATTCAAATCCCAATCTCATTCGGGCCATGAAATTATCAAATAAGCACATTACATATGTGAAAACATGAATCATTTTTTACCCCGACCAGGACTCGAACCTAGGACTTATGATTACTAAGTCAAGGCGCTACAACTACACCACAGTAGGTTAAAAGGAATCCAACCTTATAGCTTATATCCTCTATACTTAGGAATGAACTCATTCTAACTGAATGCCGCTATGTTCATATTACAGATTCCCCAACCTCACTCGTGGCTTCATTTTAGCATTTAATTCAAATCCCAATCTCATTTGGGCCATGAAATTATCAAATAAGCACATTACATATGTGAAAGCATGAATCATTTTTTACCCCAACCGGGACTCGAACCTAGGACTTATGATTACTAAGTCAAGGCGCTACCACTACACCACAGAAGGTTAAAAGAAACCCAACCTTATAGCTTATATCTGCTATACTTAGGAATGAATTCATTCTAACTGAATGCCATTATGTTCATATTACAGATTCCCCAACCTTACTCGTGGCTTCATTTTAGCATTTAATTCAAATCCCAATCTCATTCGGGCCATGAAATTATCAAATAAGCACATTACATATGTGAAAACATGAATCATTTTTTACCCCGACCCGGACTCAAACCTAGGACTTATGATTACTAAGTCAAGGCGCTACCACTACACCACAGAAGGTTAAAAGGAATCCAACCTTATAGCATATATCTGCTATACTTAGGAATGAACGCATTCTAACTGAATGCCACTATGTTCATATTACAGATTCCCCAACCTCACTCGTGGCTTCATTTTAGCATTTAATTCAAATCCCAATCTCATTTGGGCCATGAAATTATCAAATAAGCACATTACATATGTGAAAACATGAATCATTTTTTACCCCATCCGGGACTCGAACCTAGGACTTATGATTACTAAGTCAAGGCGCTACCACTACACCACAGAAGGTTAAAAGGAACCCAACCTCATAGCTTATATCTGCTATACTTAGGAATGAATGCATTCTAACTGAATGCCACTATGTTCATATTACAGATTCCCCAACCTCACTCGTGGCTTCATTTTAGCATTTAATTCAAATCCCAATCTCATTCGGGCCATGAAATTATCAAATAAGCACATTACATATGTGAAAACATGAATCATTTTTTACCCCGACCCGGACTCGAACCTAGGACTTATGATTACTAAGTCAAGGCGCTACCACTACACCACAGAAGGTTAAAAGGAATCCAACTTTATAGCTTATATCTGCTATACTTAGGAATGAAAGCATTCTAACTGAATACCACTATGTTCATATTACAGATTCCCCAACCTCACTCGTGGCTTCATTTTAGCATTTAATTCAAATCCCAATCTCATTCGGGCCATGAAATTATCAAATAAGCACATTACATATGTGAAAACATGAATCATTTTTTCCCCGACCGGGACTCGAACCTAAGACTTATGATTACTAAGTCAAGGCGCTACCACTACACCACAGTAGGTTAAAAGGAATCCAACCATATAGCTTATATCTGCTATACTTAGGAATGAACGCATTCTAACTGAATGCCACTATGTTCATATTACAGATTCCCCAACCTCACTCGTGGTTTCATTTTAGCATTTAATTCAAATCCCAATCTCATTCGGGAAATGAAATTATCAAATAAGCACATTACATATGTGAAAACATGAATCATTTTTTACCCCGACCCGGACTCGAACCAAGGACTTATGATTACTAAGTCAAGGCGCTACCACTACACCACAGAAGGTTAAAAGGAATCCAACCTTATAGCTTATATCTGCTATACTTAGGAATGAACGCATTCTAACTGAATGCCACTATATTCATATTACAGATTCCCCAACCTCACTCGTGGCTTCATTTTAGCATTTAATTCAAATCCCAATCTCATTTGGGCCATGAAATTATCAAATAAGCACATTACATATGTGAAAACATGAATCATTTTTTACCCCAACCGGGACTCGAACCTAGGACTTATGATTACTAAGTCAAGGCGCTACCACTACACCACAGAAGGTTAAAAGGAACCCAACCTTATAGCTTATATCTGCTATACTTAGGAATGAATGCATTCTAACTGAATGCCACTATGTTCATATCACAGATTCCCCAACCTCACTCGTGGCTTTATTTTAGCATTTAATTCAAATCCCAATCTCATTCGGGCCATGAAATTATCAAATAGGCACATTACATATGCGAAAACATGAATCATTTTTTACCCCGACCCGGACTCGAACCTAGGACTTATGATTACTAAGTCAAGGCGCTACCACTACACCACAGAAGGTTAAAAGGAATCCAACCTTATAGCTTATATCTGCTATACTTAGGAATGAACGCATTCTAACTGAAAGCCACTATGTTCATATTACAGACTCCCCAACCTCACTCGTGGCTTCATTTTAGCATTTAATTCAAATCCCAATCTCATTCGGGCCATGAAATTATCAAATAAGCACATTACATATGTGAAAACATGAATCATTTTTTACCCCGACTGGAACTCGAACCTAGGACTTATGATTACAAGGTCAAAGCCCTACCACTACACCACAGAAGGTTAAAAGGAATCCAACCTTATAGCTTATATCTGCTATACTTAGGAATGAACGCATTCTAACTGAATGCCAATATGTTCATATTACAGATTCACCAACCTCACTCGTGGTTTCATTTTAGCATTTAATTCAAATCCCAATCTCATTCGGGCCATGAAATTATCAAATAAGCACATTACATATATGAAAACATGATTCATTTTTTACCCCGACCGGGACTCGAACCTAGGACTTATGATTACTAAGTCAAGGCGCTACAACTACACCACAGAAGGTTAAAAGGAATCCAACCTTATAGCTTATATCTGCTATACTTAGGAATGAACGCATTCTAACTGAATGCCACTATGTTCATATTACAGATTCCCCAACCTCACTCGTGGTTTCATTTTAGCATTTAATTCAAATCCCAATCTCATTTGGGCCATGAAATTATCAAATAAGCACATTACATATGTGTAAACATGAATCATTTTTTACCCCAACCGGGACTCGAACCTAGGACTTATGATTACTAAGTCAAGGCGCTACCACTACACCACAGAAGGTTAAAAGGAACCCAACCTTATAGCTTATATCTGCTATACTTAGGAATGAACACATTCTAACTGAATGCCACTATGTTCATATTACAGATTCCCCAACCTCACTCGTGGCTTCATTTTAGCATTTAATTCAAATCCCAATCTCATTTGGGCCATGAAATTATCAAATAAGCACATTACATATGTGAAAACATGAATCATTTTTACCCCAACCGGGACTCGAACCTAGGACTTATGATTACTAAGTCAAGGCGCTACCACTACACCACAGAAGGTTAAAAGGAACCCAACCTTATAGCTTATATCTGCTATACTTAGGAATGAATGCATTCTAACTGAATGCCACTATGTTCATATTACAGATTCCCCAACCTCACTCGTGGCTTCATTTTAGCATTTAATTCAAATCCCAATCTCATTCGGGCCATGAAATTATCAAATAAGCACATTACATATGTGAAAACATGAATCATTTTTTTCCCCGACCGGGACTCGAACCTAAGACTTATGATTACTAAGTCAAGGCGCTACAACTACACCACAGTAGGTTAAAAGGAATCCAACCTTATAGCTTATATCTTCTATACTTAGGAATGAACGCATTCTAACTGAATGCCACTATGTTCATATTACAGATTCCCCAACCTCACTCGTGGTTTCATTTTAGCATTTAATTCAAATCCCAATCTCATTCGGGCCATGAAATTATCAAATAAGCACATTACATATGTGAAAACATGAATCATTTTTTACCCCGACCAGGACTCGAACCTAGGACTTATGATTACTAAGTCAAGGCGCTACAACTACACCACAGTAGGTTAAAAGGAATCCAACCTTATAGCTTATATCTTCTATACTTAGGAATGAACTCATTCTAACTGAATGCCGCTATGTTCATATTACAGATTCCCCAACCTCACTCGTGGCTTCATTTTAGCATTTAATTCAAATCCCAATCTCATTTGGGCCATGAAATTATCAAATAAGCACATTACATATGTGAAAGCATGAATCATTTTTTACCCCAACCGGGACTCGAACCTAGGACTTATGATTACTAAGTCAAGGCGCTACCACTACACCACAGAAGGTTAAAAGAAACCCAACCTTATAGCTTATATCTGCTATACTTAGGAATGAATTCATTCTAACTGAATGCCACTATGTTCATATTACAGATTCCCCAACCTTACTCGTGGCTTCATTTTAGCATTTAATTCAAATCCCAATCTCATTCGGGCCATGAAATTATCAAATAAGCACATTACATATGTGAAAACATGAATCATTTTTTACCCCGACCCGGACTCAAAACTAGGACTTATGATTACTAAGTCAAGGCGCTACCAGTACACCACAGAAGGTTAAAAGGAATCCAACCTTATAGCATATATCTGCTATACTTAGGAATGAACGCATTCTAACTGAATGCCACTATGTTCATATTACAGATTCCCCAACCTCACTCGTGGCTTCATTTTAGCATTTAATTCAAATCCCAATCTCATTTGGGCCATGAAATTATCAAATAAGCACATTACATATGTGAAAACATGAATCATTTTTTACCCCAACCGGGATTCGAACCTAGGACTTATGATTACTAAGTCAAGGCGCTACCACTACACCACAGAAGGTTAAAAGGAACCCAACCTTATAGCTTATATCTGCTATACTTAGGAATGAATGCATTCTAACTGAATGCCACTATGTTCATATTACAGATTCCCCAACCTCACTCGTGGCTTCATTTTAGCATTTAATTCAAATCCCAATCTCATTCGGGCCATGAAATTATCAAATAAGCACATTACATATGTGAAAACATGAATCATTTTTTACCCCGACCCGGACTCGAACCTAGGACTTATGATTACTAAGTCAAGGCGCTACCACTACACCACAGAAGGTTAAAAGGAATCCAACCTTATAGCTTATATCTGCTATACTTAGGAATGAAGGCATTCTAACTGAATACCACTATGTTCATATTACAGATTCCCCAACCTCACTCGTGGCTTCATTTTAGCATTTAATTCAAATCCCAATCTCATTCGGGCCATGAAATTATCAAATAAGCACATTACATATGTGAAAACATGAATCATTTTTTTCCCCGACCGGGACTCGAACCTAAGACTTATGATTACTAAGTCAAGGCGCTACCACTACACCACAGTAGGTTAAAAGGAATCCAACCATATAGCTTATATCTGCTATACTTAGGAATGAACGCATTCTAACTGAATGCCACTATGTTCATATTACAGATTCCCCAACCTCACTCGTGGTTTCATTTTAGCATTTAATTCAAATCCCAATCTCATTCGGGAAATGAAATTATCAAATAAGCACATTACATATGTGAAAACATGAATCATTTTTTACCCCGACCCGGACTCGAACCTAGGACTTATGATTACTAAGTCAAGGCGCTACCACTACACCACAGAAGGTTAAAAGGAATCCAACCTTATAGCTTATATCTGCTATACTTAGGAATGAACGCATTCTAACTGAATGCCACTATATTCATATTACAGATTCCCCAACCTCACTCGTGGCTTCATTTTAGCATTTAATTCAAATCCCAATCTCATTTGGGCCATGAAATTATCAAATAAGCACATTACATATGTGAAAACATGAATCATTTTTTACCCCAACCGGGACTCGAACCTAGGACTTATGATTACTAAGTCAAGGCGCTACCACTACACCACAGAAGGTTAAAAGGAACCCAACCTTATAGTTTATATCTGCTATACTTAGGAATGAATGCATTCTAACTGAATGCCACTATGTTCATATCACAGATTCCCCAACCTCACTCGTGGCTTTATTTTAGCATTTAATTCAAATCCCAATCTCATTCGGGCCATGAAATTATCAAATAGGCACATTACATATGCGAAAACATGAATCATTTTTTACCCCGACCCGGACTCGAACCTAGGACTTATGATTACTAAGTCAAGGCGCTACCACTACACCACAGAAGGTTAAAAGGAATCCAACCTTATAGCTTATATCTGCTATACTTAGGAATGAACGCATTCTAACTGAAAGCCACTATGTTCATATTACAGATTCCCCAACCTCACTCGTGGCTTCATTTTAGCATTTAATTCAAATCCCAATCTCATTCGGGCCATGAAATTATCAAATAAGCACATTACATATGTGAAAACATGAATCATTTTTTACCCCGACCGGAACTCGAACCTAGGACTTATGATTACAAGGTCAAAGCCCTACCACTACACCACAGAAGGTTAAAAGGAATCCAACCTTATAGCTTATATCTGCTATACTTAGGAATGAACGCATTCTAACTGAATGCCAATATGTTCATATTACAGATTCACCAACCTCACTCGTGGTTTCATTTTAGCATTTAATTCAAATCCCAATCTCATTCGGGCCATGAAATTATCAAATAAGCACATTACATATGTGAAAACATGATTCATTTTTTACCCCGACCGGGACTCGAACCTAGGACTTATGATTACTAAGTCAAGGCGCTACAACTACACCACAGAAGGTTAAAAGGAATCCAACCTTATAGCTTATATCTGCTATACTTAGGAATGAACGCATTCTAACTGAATGCCACTATGTTCATATTACAGATTCCCCAACCTCACTCGTGGTTTCATTTTAGCATTTAATTCAAATCCCAATCTCATTTGGGCCATGAAATTATCAAATAAGCACATTACATATGTGTAAACATGAATCATTTTTTACCCCAACCGGGACTCGAACCTAGGACTTATGATTACTAAGTCAAGGCGCTACCACTACACCACAGAAGGTTAAAAGGAACCCAACCTTATAGCTTATATCTGCTATACTTAGGAATGAACACATTCTAACTGAATGCCACTATGTTCATATTACAGATTCCCCAACCTCACTCGTGGCTTCATTTTAGCATTTAATTCAAATCCCAATCTCATTCGGGCCATGAAATTATCAAATAAGCACATTACATATGTGAAAACATGAATCATTTTTTACCCCGACCCGGACTCGAACCTAGGACTTATGATTACTAAGTCAAGGCGCTACCACTACACCACAGAAGGTTAAAAGGAATCCAACCTTATAGCTTATATCTGCTATACTTAGGAATGAAGGCATTCTAACTGAATGCCACTATGTTCATATTACAGATTCCCCAACCTCACTCGTGGCTTCATTTTAGCATTTAATTCAAATCCCAATCTCATTCGGGCCATGAAATTATCAAATAAGCACATTACATATGTGAAAACATGAATCATTTTTTACCCCGACCCGGACTCGAACCTAGGACTTATGATTACTAAGTCAAGGCGCTACAACTACACCACAGAAGGTTAAAAGGAATCCAACCTTATAGCTTATATCTGCTATACTTAGGAATGAACGCATTCTAACTGAATGCCACTATGTTCATATTACAGATTCCCCAACCTCACTCGTGGCTTCATTTTAGCATTTAATTCAAATCCCAATCTCATTTGGGCCATGAAATTATCAAATAAG
>JAXCGZ010015921.1:22500-39141 GCA_037179515.1 Halocaridina rubra | reverse complement strand
TGAGCTACTGCCGCCCATACAAATATAACCGAAACATTGTCTCGAATTTCACAACCTCGGGCTCAAAATTACATTTAAATAAATTTACTTTTAGGAACTGATTGTAAATACATTATATTTGGATTTCAGTATACGAGTAAATAGAAGAAACTTCATTCTATAAAGCTGATAATCTTATCATCCAATGTTTGCATACTCAATAGCAGGAGGGTCTGCCCCCCCATTTTTTCCCTCTTTATTTAATTTTCGTTTTTTTTTCCTCCTGAATCATCGAATTCTATTTCTATTAGCCTACTGGCTAGTACAGTGGTAACGCGCTGGCTTCGCATTCACGAGGTCGAAAGATCGGTTCCCGTCCAAGACCGAGAGTTTAAGCTGTTTACTGGCAGGTTACTGCTGTGGTTGGGTACCACAGTGGGGGGTTGGGGCTTGCCCCGGCTGACGAATACCCATTGTATTGTAATGGAAATAAAGGTTTATTATTATTGTTATTTTTATACCTCCCCTCTTCAGTGATGACACCGTCACTGATTCCCCCACACCCTCCCTCTTTTTCTATCCCATCTATCCTTCGAAAAGATAGATCAAAACCACAAGAGCTACAACAGTGAACAAGTATCGTCTTGGGAGAGCTTTTTTCTCTACGGTAATGCATCTTCTCTGGGACGTCAAATGGCCATCTTGCCATTGTTAACTGCTGTCCTCGAGTTTTGTCCCAAAATCCATCATAATACGTCATTAAGAATTATCGATCATATGTCTCTCTCTCTCTCTCTCTCTGCTCCTCTCTCTCTCTCTCTCTCTCCTCTCTCTCTCCTCTCTCTCTCTCGCTCTCTCTCTCCTCTCTCGTCTCTCCTCTCTCTCTCTCTCTCTCTCTCTCTCTCTCCATTGTTGACAACAGTGTCCACGGAGTTTCTCTTAAAATCCATCATAATATGCCATTAACATTTATCGATTATCTCTCTCTCTCTCTCTCTCTCTCTCTCTCTCTCTCTCTCTCTCTCTCTCTCTCTCTCTCTCTCTCCTCTCTCTCTCTCTCCTCTCTCTCTCTCTCTCTCTCTCTCTCTCTCTCTCTCCATTGTTGACAACAGTGTCCACGGAGTTTCTCTTAAAATCCATCATAATATGCCATTAACATTTATCGATTATCTCTCTCTCTCTCCTCTCTCTCTCTCTCCTCTCTCTCTCTCTCTCTCTCTCTCTCTCTCTCTCTCTCTCTCTCTCTCTCTCTCTCTCTCTCTCTCTCCATTGTTGACAACAGTGTCCACGGAGTTTCTCTTAAAATCCATCATAATATGCCATTAACATTTATAGATTATATTTCTCTCTCTCTCTCTCTCTCTCTCTCTCTCTCTCTCTCTCTCTCTCTCTCTCTCTCTCTCTCTCATGATTAAGTTGTCATTATGAAGCAAATGAAATAACAGCTGTCCCTTATAAGTATATATATATATATATATATATATATATATATATATATATATATATATATATATATATATATAGTATTTATATATAAGTATAGTATTAATATTCATTCCATGCAATGGGGAGCAATCCCACTCAGCTCTGTGTCGGTCCAACCCTAGAACAATGGCGTGGGTTGTTGTCAGTAAAACACAAAACCATAAAATTTTCAGCCAAGGCCATCACTAGTCTCAGAAAAGCTAGTAGTATACAGCAGCCCCATATAAACATGGGAAAAGCTGCTCTTAAAGAAGAAATGAAAGATGTAATAGTGGAATATATTGTTGATTACGTAATGCCCTGATACTAGTTGTACCTTGAACTAAAGGGGGGTTTACACGGTCAAGCAGTTCGTCGAACGCGGTTCGACAGACAAGTGTTTGAAGTGATGTTGGAACGTGTGAACGGGGTATTTGGTTGTCGAACACGTTCCGTGTTCGACAACCAAACACCCCGTTCACACGTTCGAACATCACTTCAAACACTTGTCTGTCGAACCGCGTTCGACGAACCGCTTGACCGTGTAAACCCCCCTTAAGATAAACAAAGCCCTTGATAAACAGTGCCCGACTTTGATAAACAAGAACTGTCAACGGTCCAAAATAGATCCGAGATTTTAGCACTCTCCTCCACAAGACCCGCAAGTCTCTCTTTACACCTGCACAACATTGTTTATATTTCGTCCCCATTCAGATTGTGGTGGACACAAACATGTTGAAGCTTTTGGATTGAGACTAGATGCCCTTCCTAACGCCCCGCGATGTTATAGAACCTGCGTTAGTCACTTCCCAACTCCCGTGATTTACTACTAAGCTACAGCGGCCCCTTCCACAAGACCCGTAAATAGAAAACCTTTAACTATATGCGTTCTCTTAAATCATTATGGATTGAGACTAGAGGTCCTTCCTAACGCCCCGCGATGTTATAGAACCTGCGTTAGTCACTTCCCAACTCCCGTGCTTTACTACTAAGCTACCGCGGCCCCTTCCACAAGACCTGTAAATAGACAACCTTTAAATATATACGTTTTTTTAAATCATTACTTTGATTTTGCCCAGAAGCCAAGAGACTCATCTTATCAAGGGCTAGGACGGTTGCCCTCATGCGAAGGACTTGTGTTTGGCAGATGTAATCATTACACTGAGTGTATGCCCTTGCTAACCTCAGACCGTGGCGGGGCGCGAACCCTCGACCTGACGCCTCAAAGTCGCGGACGCTACCGCTTGAGCCATTCTAGAAATATCCATTGATTTATATTTTTGAGATTGCTTTTAGTAAATTAAGTCTCTGGAGTTTTCACATTTGACTTATATATGCATATATCTGACACAGTTTAAAGCGAAATTGGTCTCCCTGCTATGTGTGTTTTGAGTTTTTATTTTTTTTTTATGCATTAATGTTGTTGTTCTTATTTTCTGTCTAATTCCCATTCGCATGGGGATGGACACATATTTAGAGATGGGAATTAAGGATGGATGTCCTTCCTAACTCCCCACGGTGTGTTTTTATTCTATTGTTTATTTTTTATGCATTAATGTTGTTGTTCTTATTTTCCGTCTAGTCCTTATTCGAATGGGGGTGGACACATATATATTAGAAATGGGGGATTAAGGATGGATGCCCTTTCTAACTCCCCGTGGTAAGCTCTAACACTGATTTATCACTTCCCAAGTCGAGTGCTTTAACCACTGCGCTACCGCGGTTAATATAAAAGGATGTTGAATGTATTGGCGATATGTATATATCATCATCATCATTAAGATGGTAGCTGCAGTAGCTCACTGGTAGAGTGCGCAAGCCGAGAAACGACTAACATGGGTTTTATTCTACCTCGGGGCGTTAGGGAGGGCATCCACCCTTAAAACCTCAAGTCCTACATTTCTGTGTCCACTCCCATTTGAATGGGGAGTAATTGTGAGACATGAAAACGGTGCATTATTATTATTACTATTATTATTGCTATTATTATTATTATTATTATTATTATTATTATTATTGTTATTATTATTATTATTATTATTATTATTATTATTATTATTATTGTTATTATTGTTATTATTATTATTATTATTATTATTATTATTATTTCCACCATATGTTCTTAAAATAAGAATTTTATCGATATAAAGTAAGACCGTTTACAGTGATTCCACGATCCATTTTCCAAGCCTCTACCTCCAGACTCTTCAGATCTTTTAACCTCCAGACCACAATCCATTTAGACCCCTTCCAGCCACCCTTAGCTGACTTCTTGAGAAATGTTGGCCATTTTGGTCTATCCTTATTTGGCACATTCAGATATTCGCGCTTGATAATTATACTCCATTTGCGAATATTTGAGCGACAGATTCGCATCTCTGGTAGTGTGTGTTAATTGGTTTACATTGCGAGGTTCTGTGGGGTCTTTTTATTTTTATGTGCAACTGTAATTTGTGAGTGTATAACAGTGTGTTTGAGTCTTTCGCAGTGACCTTGTAATGTTAAGGGGGGGTTTACACGATCAAACGGTTCGTCGAACGCGGTTCGACAGACAAGTGTTTGAAGTGATGTTCGAACGTGTGAACGGGGTATTTGGCTGTCGAACACGTTCGACAAACGTGTTCGACTACCAAATGCCCCGTTCACACGTTCGAACATCACTTCAAACACTTGTCTGTCGAACCGCGTTCGAAGAACCGTTTGACCGTGTAAACCCCCCTTTAGTTTTCAGCTTTTTATTTCTTTTGTCAGTGTGGGGGATGTGGTAGCTCAGTGGTAGAGTGCGCGTTTCTGGAAGCCGATAACTATGGCCGGTTCGATGCCACCACGGGGCGTTAGGAAGGTCATCCAGACTTAATACTTCCAGCTCCAACCTGTCTGTGTCCACCCTCATTCGAATGGGAAGTGATTGTGATGGTTTTTCCCCTTGATCTATCATCATGGTAGGGATTTTTGATGTTTCGAATCTCTAGAGTTCGCTTCAGAGTAATATTTTTTAAATGATTTTAATAGTCATTTTAATCCTGATTATATATATATATATATATATATATATATATATATATATATATATATATATATATATATATATATATATATATATATATATATATATATATATATATTATGACATAATTTCCATATTTGTGTTTGTTTTAGTGCCGCGAGTAAGTTTTCAAGTTTTGTTCTCATTAACAATACTGTACTATGCTTTTTTTTTTTTGTATTGATGTTCTCAGAAATCTGAGTGTCAAGGAAAGCGGAAAAGATTAGCAGAGGCCTCGCCGGACAACAAATAAAAGAGAAAAATATTTCAAGTACTTGACATTCATTCACTTGGGGGGCTGCGGAAGGGTAGTGGTTAGAACACACGACTCGGGAGGGAATAGACTCATGATCGAGTTTATCGCGGGGCATTAGGGAGGGCTTCCAAACTTTTTTTTTTACCGGTTCTAACCTGTCCGTATTCAAAGGTCATCCAAACTTTTACCCCAGCTTCAACTTGTCCCTATCCACCCTCATAATGGGGACTAATAGTGACACATCAAACGACAAGCAACAACAACAACAAAAATATAAAAAGCAACAAAAACAACAACAACATTCTCTCTCTTGTCGGCCTTAGGCTCCATGGCTCTTCCATAGGTACTAAAAAAAAAAAAAAAATTGCGATCTAATTTTTCTCATGACCTGGAGAAATCATGATTTTTTTTATTTTTTGCGTTCGTTTTTGTAATAAGAAGATGGAAAGTGAAGTTATTTATTATTTCTTCTTATTAATTATCGTTAACATTCTCTCAGAAGTTTCTATAAAAGATACATAGATTGCTGAATACTTAAGGGTCGGACTTTTCTGGTCGTCTCCGTTTTATAACTCTCCAAATGCTATGATTGAGTTTTATTAGCTTCTGGTGTATATGCGCGCTTTGACTTGGCCACCTCCTTTACAAGGGGGATTACGGCAGTGCATATGTATAAATGTGTTCTCACACTAGTTATAGAGTAAATAATGATCTTTGAACAGTTCTACTCTAACTGATTTCATTCTGTAAGTATGCAAATTTTCTTACTACCATATTATTATTATTATTATTATTATTATTATTATTATTGTTGTTGTTGTTGTAATTGTATGCCATCCTGTGGCAGTGTAGTATTTAATTGCATTATATATATATATAATATATATATATATATATATATATATATATATATATATATATATATATATATAATCAAACGCATTAACATATCTGAAGACATGAAACATATTTTACCCCAGACAGGGACTCGAACCTAAGACACATAATTTATGTGCCAAGGCGGTATCACCACCTTCAGTGGTGTAGTTGATAGCGCCTTGGCACAGTTATTGTGGGTTTTAGGTTCGAGTCTCGATCAGATGTAACATATGGTAGCGTCCGCGACTCTGAGGAGGCAGGTCGAGGGTTTGCGTCCCGTGAAGGACTGAGGTTAGTAAGGGCATACACTTAGGGTAACGATTACATCTGCCAAAACAAGTCCTTGGCAAGAAGGCAACCGTCCTAACCCTTGGTTGAAAAGGGAGTCCGTGACTTAAAACCGGAACATGTATTAATATTAGGAAACTTCAAAGTCGAGAATTTGAATAATTCTTAGATGTATGGGGTCAGTCATGGAACATTACCTTCAAAGGCACAGGCTTAGATAAGGACAGAAAATTATCGTCTGAATTCCTGTTAGGAAACTCAAAGAAGAAGAAAGAACAGGTCAGGCTTACTATAAGGGCAGAAAATGATCGTCTGAATTCCTGTTAGGAAACTCAAAGAAGAAGAAAGAACAGGTCAGGCTTACATAAGGAGCAGAAAATGATACGTTCTGAATTCCTGTTAGGAAACTCAAAGAAGAAGAAAGAACAGGTCAGTCTTACATAAGAGCAGAAAATGAACTCGTCTGTAATTCCTGACTAGGAAACTCAAAGAAGAAGAAAGAACAGGTCGAGGTTGTTGATCTCCGTTTACATGCATTAGGCAATGTCAATATATGGTTGAATCTTCAGAATTGACATTTGACGTTGATATTCTGCCTCTCTTCTTGTCCCTCACGAATTTTACACAAACTCAGACATTCCTCCGCGTAATCATCCCAAAGTAACACACGTTAAGTAAATACTTTATTATACTTGTGGCTGTGTGCGTACACACGGAATTTTTTCACTTTCTGTGTTTTCAAAAGAGATTCGGGGAAACGGATGGCTAAACACGGAGAAAATAGAGAAAACGTTGGTGGTTACCTGATAATCGTCATATATATATATATATATATATATATATATATATATATATATATATATATATATATATATATATATATATATTTTTTTTATTATTATTTTTTTTTATTATTTTTTTTTTAATGAATGCGACACTAGAACGGGCCAAAAAACTAAAACTGCCCTCATCGGGCCTGGGCACGAAGAGAAAGTAAAAAGAACAGAGATAGAGAGTGTTGTGACTTGTCAGATGGGAAGCGATAGTAAAAGATGTGTAATGAATATCCAAGAATATTCGGTGTTGATGTAGGCATAAAAAAGAATCGCCACTGAAGAAATACTTAACATCGAACTGTCCTAGACAGTCCTGTCTACACTCCTTAGAGTCGCTATACGTAGTAATATCTTTTATTCAGATATATTTACGAAACGGCAAAATAAGCAATTTATTTATTTATTTATTTATTTTTATTTTTTTTTTTTATTATTTTTTTTTTTTTACTAATTGCGTGGGCTAAAGATAAGGAAGGATTGCCTAGTCCATTTTGCACCTAACCCCTAAACTGCCGATTAGCAAGGAAAGCCATTCAATATTTCGGGAAATCAAGCAGTATTATAGAGGACGGTCGATGGTCTTGAGCGTCCCTCTGTATTGACTACCTTCGGGTCTCTCCCTCCGGATTTTCTCTCAGGGATTATTCCCCAAGCCTTTCACACATCCATAATACGCCTGCAAGACATTTATCTGACCTGATGCTATATTATTATTTATTATTACTACTATTATTATTATTGTTATTATTATTATTATTATTATTATTATTATTATTATTATTATCGTCATTATTATTATTATTATTATTATTATTATTATTATTATTATTATTATTAGTGAGGATGTTAGTAAAACGGAAACTAGGAGGAAATAAAACATTCAAAAAAGAATAACATTGATACCACAAGACATGGAAATGAAATACAAAAGAAATGAATCAATAAAGAGTAAAAAGGGAAAGACAAATCACACACAGTGATAAACATCAAGAAAAGGAGAGACAGAGAATGTAAGATAAAGGAGACAGAGTTAGCAAAGAGAAGAGAAGAGAGATGAAAGAAGCAAATATTACATACACAAGGAAGGATAAATTAAAATAAAACATAAAACAAAGAATTGAAATACCAAATGAAAGCATCAGTAAAAAGGAATAAATGTAAGAATAATATACACGGCGATTAACATCAAGAAATGAGAAGGAGAGATATAGAATGGAAGATAAATGAGGGGTTAAGCATTGAGAAAAGAGAAACGGAAAGTCTCTGTAAGTTACAAATGGGTGTTTGGCATTCTCGGTGTTCTTCATCCCGGTCATTAATTTCAAGCCTTTTGTGTCCCAAGGGGGGAGGGGACAGTCTGAGAAACCGTCAGGGCCCGCTGTCTATTGGCTTGTCCGTTCGCGGCTTTTGTTACCGGATTGTTGACAGAGCAAACGGGCAAGTTGGACCTGATGAATGCCGGAGCGCGCGACCGTGCAGTCAACATGATCCTTAACCTCAGGGTAATCCCCATCCTCCGACCCCCCCCATACTCTAACCCCCCAACCCCCATCCTCCAACCCCCCAACCCTCATTTATATTCGGACTTTCATTGCATAATTCATTCTTTTGTTCTCCTTCCTTCTCTCTTAATGTCTATTCTCTTCTTTTCATTATCTTCTTAATTAATCTTCATTTTTACATTTCAACTTCCATTGCATAATTCTTTCTTTTATTCTCCTTCTTTCTCTCTTAAATTTCTATTATTTTCTTCGTCTCTTCTTCTTCTCCTTATCTTCTTAATGTATCTTCTCTTTCATCTTCTTCCTTTTTTGTTTTTAATCCATTTATATTTTAACTTTGGTTGCATAATTCCTTGTTTTATTTTCCTTCTTTCTCTCATAATTTCTATTCTTCTTTTCCTTATTTACTTTATATTCCTTATTTTCTTTTCTTTCATTCTCAATTTCTATTTCTTTTTCTTATCTTCATTCTATTCTCATCCTTCCTTCTTTCAACTTTTATTCTTCTGTTCCTCATACTTACATTATCATCATTCTTATCTTCTCTTTCCCTATCTTCTAACATTTCTTCATCTTTTCTTTATCTTCTCAGTTTATCTTTTTCACTTTCAACCTCTTCTTCTTTTAGCTACATCTTTTTATCCATAGAATCTATTCTTTGCTTTCATTCCTAATATCTTTTTTTTTTCTCACACATCTATCTTAATACTGTTGGTCATCTTCTTCTGACCCCTTTTTTATTCTTTTAACTGTACGTACATTTTTCCACCTTCCTGTAGTCGCCGTGGCTCAAGCGGTAGCGTCCGCGACTCTTAGGTGTCAGGTCGAGGGTTCGCAGCCCGTCACGGTCTGAGGTTAGCAAGGGCATGCACTCAGGGTAACGATTACATCTGCCAAAACAAGTCCTTCGCAAGAAGGCAACCGTCCTAGCCCTTGGTTGAAAAGGGAGTCCGTGACGTAAAACCGGAACAACAACAACGACAACAACAATATCTATCCACCTTCATCTCCTTCTTATTTCGTCACTTCCTCCTTTCCTTATATGGTTTATGTATATGCACAAGAGGATAACCTCACTTGGAACATCCTGAACAATGGAATGAAGATGAATGTCACTGCTGAGGGAAATTTGATAAACAAAAGACCAAAGAGGCAGTGATATATTTTATTTCCTAGGAAACATACATTTAGCTCTATATTTGCAAAGAGACCCGAGTACAATGAAGTGTAATTCATTATTGTGTATCAAACGTATCCAAGTGTGAATTCTTGTAAATTAAGGTGACATGAATTGACATTTATTCTGGTAATTGGTTCACCTATCCTTCCTCCTCCATAGAAATGGGTGGGTGGTGATTAGATTGTCACCGGGACACTACACGTGTTATAGATGATTTATCTAGAGAAAACAACTTAGCCTGGACATGCACTCAGGGTAACGATTACATCTGCCAAAACAAGTCCTTCGCAAGAAAACAACCGTCCTAGCTCTTGGTTGAAAAGGGAGTTCGTGACGTAAAACCGGAACATCTAGAGAAAGCAAGTTTTTAGGACTAGAGATAAATAGATATTGGCTCTACTAGAAAGAACTCTTTTGGAGTCTTGCTTCAAGGAGAAGTAGATCTCTTTGGGAAACGTACTTTAAAAATTCCTCTATATTGAAGCTGTGCAACATGAAACTGGTGCCCTATGATAAGACTATGTCAGCTGGTATCATTCATAGTAGAAGTGCTTAGAAAATGATGAAATAACAAAGAGTAAAAGAATTTTGATTAAAATGGAAGAACAGGGCAATGGCTTTGATATTCTCCTTCATACTTTTTGTAGAGAAAATTTAATATTGGTAAGACAGGAATTAAGCATGGTATATATATATATATATATATATATATATATATATATATATATATATATATATATATATATATATATATATATATATATATATATATATATATATATATATATATATATTTTTTTTTTAATCTCTTTTGCAAAAATCTAGCATGCAAAAGTTTGAATACAGTTTGTTTGGGACTTATCAGTTGATACATCATTCGGCTTTTCCCGTCATGGGTCTCCACGGTGGAATAGCCATCTTATCGCCCTATCCCCTGCATTCTCCTTCGTCACACCACGCACCCTCATACCCTACCTCACCACATTTATAAACCTCCTCTTTGGCCAACCTCTTCCCATCCTTCCTGGCACTTTCAGCATCCTTCTCCCAACATGCCCCTTATCCCTCCTCAACACATACCCAAGCTATCTCAGTCTCGCCTCTCTCACCATGTTCCCAAGCCGTCCTACCTATGCTGTCCCTCTAATATACTCATTGTTTATACAGTCCATCCTTGACATGCCTAAAGAAAACTGGAACTTATCAGTAATATAGACTAATATCCTCATCTTAATGATATTTGACAGAACTCAAATATTCGCTGTATTGTTACTGTATAAAAAAAATATTAGTGTCTGGTGTATTTGTGAACCATTATTCCCGCAGTTTTTTTTAATGTTCAGAATCTCAGCAGTCATGAAAGACTTGTTCAAATATACCCAAAGTATTATCGCAGCTTTGAACAGGTACAAATTACTGTCCATTATAGACAAGCTGCTTAAACGCCTTTAGCAAAGAGTTGTTTTAGACTTGTCATTATTATTACGAAAAGTTCCATGGCCTGTTATGAAGAACTAATCATGTCACCATTACGTGTTATTTTACCTTTACAATCCATGATCTAGAGAATTAGTTAGTTCTAACTGGCGATGATTGAGTCGTAGTGATTTTAGTAAGTAATAATGGAGAATTATTTAGAGTTCTGACTGACGATGATTGAGTCGTAGTGATTTTAGTAAGTAATAATGGAGAATTATTTAGAGTTCTGACTGACGATGATTGAGTCGTGGTGATTTTATTACGTAATAATGGAGGTCAATAATGACTTAGAGCAGGGGTCGGCAACCTACGGCACGCGTGCCACACTTGGCACGCCAAGCAAGTTCCAATGGCACTCAGCTCCCATTAATAATAAAAACTTTGAAAAAACCCAGTTTATTTCTTTTAATGTGGTTTACATATTATTGTATATATTACTATATGAAATATATTGTATAACAGGTATATTAACCTTGACTTGTATAAAAAAATACGTATGCTCTTGGAACACTGAATGATTTAAAACCCTAAGTCGGCACATAGTTAGCAAAAGGTTGCCGACCCCTGACTTCTAGTGTTTGTCTTGTTGACGAGCTATTATCTTGAAGATCTACGTCTTCTAGGTAATATCGCTTGTATTTATTTTAGTCACCGTTGCTCAAGCGGTAGCGTCCGCGACTTTGAGGTGTCAGGTCGAGGGTTCGCGCCCCTTCACGGTCTGAGGTTAGCAAGGGCATGCACTCAGGGTAGCGATTACATCTGCCAAAACAAGTCCGCAAGAAGGCAACCGCCCTAGCTTTGGTAGAAAAGGGAGTCCGTGACGTAAAACCGGAACTGTTGTGCTGATGCGCTGGATGTGCTGTGCAGTTGTTAACTTAGGTTTTTGTTGTAAAGTTTCTTATATCATGCCAAGTGCTTTGTTTGGTTAGGTTAGGTTAGGTTATATCATACGATATGATTTATTTTCTTAGAACTCGCATGTTTTGCACAACTTTCTGTAAAAAAGCAAAGGCATGCACTCAGGGTAAGGATTACATCTGCCAAAACAAGTCCTTCGCAAGAAGGCAACCGTCCTAGCCCTTGGTAGAAAAGGGAGTCCGTGACGTAAAACCAGAACTTATTATATTGACCCTTATTACTGATATGCATTTGTTAATGAAATAAGATTGTCAAACAGGTAAAAACTGACAGAACCATTTCTTTGTTATACTTTTTCACTGTTTATGTGTCACCATTAGACTCTGTTATGAGGAAGAACTCAGAATGGAGCTTGGAAATAAAGGCTGGTAACCCTTCCAAACGCCCCGCTATGGAATCGATTTCGGGACGAGTATTCGAATCACAACAATTATTTTTGGGAAATAGCCTCCGTGGCCGAGTAGAACAACTCGCGATTTTGATGAGTCAGGTCGAGGGTTCGCAGCCCGCCAAGATCTTAGGTTAGAAAGGACATTCACTCAGGGTAACGGTCAATATTTGACAAAAACAAAGTCCTTCTTGAGAAGGCACCGTATTAGCCCTTATTAGGAAAAAGTGTGTGGCGTAAAACCAGTCACTTATATATATATATATATATATATATATATATATATATATATATATATATATATATATATATATATATATATATATATAAAGTGATACATAACATTTTTATGCTATAGTTAATAGCATTTTCTGGTTATTTTAGTGCTCATATCCCATTACTTTTTCTAGGAGAATTTGGAAAAAGACAAATAAATATAGAATTACTTCAAGCCATGGCTAGAGGAGAGTTTGAACTAATAACCTTTTTACTATGAACTTATGAATGGCACCGAATGGCATTTTTTTGAACTATTTTAATGGCTTATGATACGAGAAATTGAAAGCTTTTAATTTTTTTTTTGCCTTTAAATATTGATGGAGTTTCATTTATGGCCATTTAAGTTTATTGTATTTTTATTACATGTATTTAAAATGGGTTCCTTGTATTATTGTGTCCAATTTTATATTTTAATAGCTTTTAATCACAACTTTCTTTCATTTTTATATTATCATTGTGAGGTTTTTATGTACATGATAGTAGTTGAGAGTCCTTCGCCTCTCTCTCTCTCTCTCTCTCTCTCTCTCTCTCTCTCTCTCTCTCTCTCTCTCTCTCTCTCTCTCTCTCTCTCTCTCTCTCCTTTCGATATTATTATTATTATTATTATTATTATTATTATTATAGTTATTATTATTATTATTAATTATTTTAGTCGATGCCGTTGTAACCTTTCAGCAGTAGCAAAATTTACACTTACATTATCAAAAGCAAAACTTTCTTTTTCGTTACTGCTAAGCAGGAGGGGAAAGTTTCATGGAACGGGGTTTGGGACAGTTTCATGGAACGGGGTTTGGGACAGTTTCATGGGAAGGGGGGCGAGGGGGTTTGGGACAGTTTCATGGAACGGGGTTTGGGACAGTTTCATGGAACGGGGTTTGGGACAGTTTCATGGAACGGGGTTTGGGACAGTTTCGGGAGGGTGGGCGCGGGGGGGAAGCGGGGGTTTGGGACAGCTGGGGTTTGGACGTCATGGAAGGGGTTTGTCGTCAAGTTCTTTCACAATTTCGCAACTTCCGTGTTTGGGAACAAATTGTGACCTCGTGCTTTATTTGGTCATGTGAAGGTCATGTGACGTGCAGGCAGTTAACAAGCACTTTTTTTTGTCTTAATTTCTGAAGTGAAGCAAACCAGTGTTTACTATACAGAGGTCGGTGCAGCTGCTGCTATATCCAGAACACATTTTGTTGTTCCCAATATTCAATATACATGAGCCACTTTTCCTCTTATAAGGGGAGCGGCTGAGGAAGGGCTTTCCAGTCCCCTCGCTCCGCACCATTCAGTCGACTCTTACAACGCGCAGGGGAACACGGAGGAAGTATTCCAGCCCCCCTCCCAATAAACCATGAGAATCGCCGTTGCTTTCTACCAAGGGCTAGGACGGTTGCCTTCTTGCAAAGGACTTCTTTTGGCAGATGTAATCGTTACCCTGAGTGCATTCCCTTGCTAACCTCAGACCGTGACAGGGCGCGAACCCTCGACCTGACGCCTCAAAGTCGTGGACGCTACCGCTTGAGCCACTGTGATTACGCAAATCCCTTACAGTATTTATCACAAAGGAGACAATTCTTTTATCACTGAAATATAAGGCCTTGAACCGCTGTTTTTGCAGGTTTTTTTATGCAGTTTTTTTTTCGTTACGGAACCTAACATTAAATTTTCGCTTGCTTAAATTTCCATATCTGCGAAAAAGTGCGATAGCTCTGTGGTAGAATGCGAAAAGCGGGAAGCGACTATTGCGGGTTCGATCCCACTTTGGGACGTTAGGGAGGGTATCCAGCCTTAATCCCCATATAGCTCCAATATGTCTGTGTTTACCCCCATTTGAATAAGGACTAACTCTTACACCTAAAATGGTGCATGTATCTAAGATAGGGAAAACAGTGATTATGAATTACCTTTTCATTTAGGTCACTAGGATCGCTGAAAGTTAAGTTTCTTACTAAGGATGAATTAATAAATTGTATTATTAACAACTCCACTCTATGTTCCCGTTTTACGTCACGGACTCCCTTTTCTACCTAGGGCTAGGACAGTTGCCTTCTTGCGAAGGACTTGTTTTGGCAGATGTAATCGTTGCCCTGAGTGCACGCTCTTGCTAACCTCAGACCGTGACGGGGCGCGAACCCTCGATCTGACGCCTCAGAATCGCGGACGCTACCACTTGAGCCACGGAGACTACTAACAACTCCACTCTGTGTGGGAGGAAAATATAAAGTAGGAAATTCCCAGATCCTTTACACCGCCTCAGTTAGTCGACTTTTCGACATCAAGGGAACATGGAGGAGGTATTAAGTCTCCCATTTAGAGGGAAATGAGTCGATTTTTTTGCTTTGACTCAGCCACCTCTTATAAGGAAGGATTATGGCTTATGTATATTGATATAGATTATTTCCCCTTCTTCAGTGGGAAAAGAGTCGAGTTTTTGCTTTGACTCAGCCAACCATTATAAGGAAGGATTATGGATTTTGTATATTGACATAGATTATTATAGATTATTATCAAGGACAGCTTATACACCCCTTTCATCTCACCCATGAAAAAGATCTGTGTGAATTTTTCTCTCCTACTTTTGTACAATTCTTGCTTTGGACTTTCCCAGCTTACCTGAGGGAATACGTATTATATGCAACGTAAATTACCCAAAGAATGTCTTGGTATTTATTGTGAATAAGTTGAATTACTTTGTAATAGCAATTACTGAAGGTCAAGGAGAGCATCATCTGACCTTGCCCTTTGCTTTGTGCTTGAAAATTCCTTATGGGTATAGGTGATTTTAATAATGGTTTGAAATAATTATTCGGGTGGTTTGTACTTAAGCTACGAAGTTTTTATCTTCTTTCTGTACTTTTGATTTTTTATGTGCGTGTATATGTTGTGTGTATGTGTGTGTGTGTGCATGTGTGTGTGTATGTGTGTGTGTGTGTGTGTATTACCAAAAGGATATACCTGAACCAACCTCAAAATTCCTTTGAGTACCTGCCGCCGCTGCATACCCTCTGGGCGTCGAGAGATGCACGAAAGATGGACGGTCTCTGTCATAATGGCATCCCCAAGGCGGGTATCCTAAGGCTGGTGCTTAAAATACAATAAGTAAAATCACCGGAATATGTGCTACATGCCAACTGTAACAAGGTCATAAGGTCATTTGGGAAGCTTGAGAAGAATAGAGGTGGTGGAGGACTCGAAATTGTGCCTTTATTGATGAGGGCAGTTTCTGCCTGTCCCGGTAAAAAAAAAAAAAAAAAAAAAAAAAAAAAAAAAAAAAAAAAAAAAAAACGGGCTGCACCCTGGTTGGGAGTCACATCTTGTGGCACCCTTGAGTGCCACAAGATGGGTTAGGGGTGCTGCATATTCCAGTAAAAGAATATGTATATTTGTATGTTTTCTTGTCAATAAAAAAGAAATCAAGTTGATAGCAAGGGTACCGCAAGATTCCAATCACCTTCCTGGGGTGCCTCGAGTCTAAAAAGGTTGGGATTCTCTAACGAATTTAACGGATGGCTGCTTATTGCACACGTGGGAAGGATGTAACGCATATCTGAGAAAATTCTAGTATGGATGAGAGGATTTAAAGAGAGAAAGAAGACTACTTAGCGATATTATAATAGGGTAAGATAGTAATTTTACACATCTTGAATAACAGAGCTTTGGTTTAAAACTGGCAAGTTTTGAACATTACAAAATAATACGCACGAAGAGGCAAAAAGATAGGAGGTACAGCTAGTTGTGGCAGAGTTGAAAATGCTTCGCTTTTCTATGGGTGTGACAAGGATGGACAGGATAAAGAATGAGTATATTAGAAGGGCAGCGTAGGTATGGTGGTTTTTGGGACATGGTGAGGGAGGCGACACTTAGATGATTTAGGCATGTGCAGGTATGGCGGGTTTTGGGACATTGTGAGGGAGGCGAGACTAAGATGATTTAGGCATGTGCTGAAGAGGGATAACTGGTATGTCATTAGAAGGATGCTGAAGATAGAGCTGCCAGGCAAGAAGGAAAGTGGTTGGCTAAAGAGGTTTATGAATGTAGTAAGGGAGGACATATTCGCGTGTGTGGTGTGACGGAGGAGGACATATGGGATAGCATGATATGGAGACTAGTGATCTATTGTGGCGACCCCTGATGTGAGAACAGAAAGATTTAATGA
>JAXCGZ010015921.1:0-17500 GCA_037179515.1 Halocaridina rubra | reverse complement strand
TGGAGCTGGGGAATTAGGATTTGCCGTCATAATTGTCAGTTTTATTTTTCATTATCAATACTCATTATGGGTATAGCAGACAGGTTAGAGCTGGGGAATTAAGGCTGGGTTGCCTTAGCGCCTCTCGGTTGGCTCGAATGGCGGTCTGCCACTTCCCGAGTCGAGCACTCTAACCACTGTGCTAATGCGGTCCCTCATTCCTTTTGTATATAATTTTGCTGTTTATTTGTTTATTTGATATTACAAATTTTGCTTCAAATTTGTTTGCGCAAAAAAAAAAAATCCAACATCTTAATTCATAATAAAAAAAAATTACGATATTCATTTATAGATTAATTTGTATTCATTTCTATTCATTTCTATTCATTTCTAGATTCATTTTTATTCATCTATATTCATTTATATTCATTATGTAGATTCTGCAATATGCATAGAAGATATGCATAGACGAGATGACATGTTTTATGGATGACAACAGATAATTGCCTCATGATTTTATTGCAGGTTGTTGTTTTTTTTTTTATTCTGAATGTTAGGATGAATATGCTATGAAAGTTCTCTCTCTCTCTCTCTCTCTCTCTCTCTCTCCTCTCTCTCTCTCTCTCTCTCTCTCTCTCTCTCTCTCTCTCTCTCTCTCTCTCTCTCCTCTCTCTCTCTCTCTCTCTCTCTCTCTCGAGCAAAATTATATCAGTTGCTGCTATGTCTTGGTTTTCAACAATAACGATATTTTTAGAAAAAAAATGTCATTCCGACTGAAATATATATATTTTGTAAATTTGTTAATATGCTTTAGTTACATAATTACTGCATCATTTTATGTTCACAATTAGCCCCCATTCGAGTAGGGGTGGACACAGACATGTTGGAGATGGGGGATTAAAGCTGGATACCCTTCCTAAAGCATCGTGGTGGGATTGAACCCGCGACAGAAGTAATGGTTAAAATATTTATTTTTCTTCAAGAATATTAAATGATATGTTTTTTTAGGTAATAGATATTAAATTTCCTTCCTCTTGTGCATGACATTGTTGGTTTTTGCTGTTTTGTGTGTCATTCTTAATCCCCATTCGAATGGGGGTGGACAAAGACAGGTCAGAGCTGAGGAATTAAAGCTGGATATCCTTCCCAATGCCCCGTGGTGGTTTCGAACATGGGTTTGTTACTTCCGAGTCAAGTGCTTGGAATTATGGGTCCAGCAAACTTTCATTGCTTGCCATATTATTGGCCTGTAATCCTCCTTCGAATAGGGTGAACACAGACTGGTAAGAGCTGGAGAATTAAGGCTGGATACCCATCCTAGCGCCCCAATTTGGGTTCGAGTACGGGTTTGTCTTTCCTTGAGTCAAGTGCTCTTAACTACTGCGCTACCACGGTCCTCATGGACACAGATAGGTAAGAGCTGGAGTATTAAGGCTGGATGCCCATCTTAGCGCCTCTATTTGGATTCGAATACGAGTTTGTCTTTCCCTGAGTCAAGTGCTCTAACTACTGCGCTACCACGGTCCTCATGGTTCAGCTAACTTAGGAAAAAAATTCTGTGACATTCCAGACTTCCAATATCCCTCGCTGGAAGAATTTTTCAGTGACATTCCAGACTTCCAATATCCCTCGCTTTAGCATAAAAATTCATATATGCGTAGCTCCTTGCACTATTAATGAGCTATGGCTGGATAATATATATATATATTTATGACGTTAACTGTAACATTTAGCGAACGAAAATGGGAAAAAAAATTGTCTACGATGCAGTCCAAATTGCCGCGACTCTCAGCATGTTCACTCAAGGAATTTGTAGTTTGAGAAAATATCATGTAAATCGACTATATGATCATGAAAACTGAATATTTATGGCATCGGTTAGCAAAACATTCCGTGTTGTGGTGGATATTTTAAATGAGGTTTTATTTTCAGTTGCTAAGGCGTGTTTTAACTTTGGCATATATATATATTTTTTTTTATTGTTTTAGTGGTAATAAATGTATTGTACAGCCGCTTCATAATATCATAATGATGCTGTTATTCTCGGAATCTCGACATATATGGATACGATGTCTTTGCATCAAGAACATAGATGCGCCGTTTTAGGTGTCAACATTAGTCCCTATTCAAATTGGGGTGGGCACAGACATAATGGAGCTTTAAGGGAGCTTAAGGCAGGATGTCTATTGCCCTGCAGTAAGCTCGAACTAATGCCTATCACTTCCCGAATCGAGCGCTCATGCCACTGCGCTACCGCTGTCCCGTGAGACCTAATTATTAAAGACGTTGTGAATTAGTAAGCAACAGGCTTGTTTCTAATTAATCTGCCGAATACTTTTGAATTAGATTTAGTAGGTGATTCTTCATCAGACCTATGTTTTTAGCTCCACCTTTTTCCTGTACCAAACTGCCGTGTGTTTTGCTGCTAGCTTGCTGGAGTGCATGTTTATGCAATTATACTCTTGTTTATTTCTTTGTTTGTTTGTTTTGGAGCTCTTTTAAGAGCTGTGTGTTCCGGTTTTACGTCACGGACTCCTTTTTCTTCCAAGGGCTAGGACGGTTGCCTTCTTGTGAAGGACTTGTTTTTGGCAGATGTAATCGTTACCCTGAATGCATGCCTTTGCTAACCTCAGACCGTGACGGGGAGCGAACCCTTGATCTGACGCCTCGAAGTCGCTGACGCTACCGCTGGAGCCACGGTGACTACAAGAGCTGTAATTAGTATAATTTTATTGAAATGCTATTGTGGTCACCGTGGCAAAGTGGCAGTTTTCGTGACTTTGATTCATCATGTCGAGGGGTTGCGGCCCGCCACGGTCTGAGGTTAGAAAGGGCATTCACTCGGGGTACCGAGCACACCCGCCAAAAAAAGGTCTTTGGAAGCAGGCACCGTCCTTGTCCTTGCTATTGTGGTCACCGTGGCCAAATGGCAGCGTTCTTGACTTTGATTCGTCATGTCGAGGGGTCGCGGGCCGCCACGGTCTGAGGTCAGAAAGGGCATTCACTCAGGGTAACGATTACACCTGCCAGAACCAAGGTCTTCAGAAGCAGGCACTGTCTTTGCCCTTAGTAGAAAAGGGAGTCCGTGACGTAAAAACAATCACATATTGATATTCCATCGTTATATACTTATAGTAGTGTGACAAGATATTTGAATGAGTTTATTTTTAAGATGAAATATGACTCAAATCGCTATTGTTATACCTTCGTTAAGACCAAAATATTTATTCATTTCATGGTTATTAAAAATGTGTGTGTTTGTTTTTTAAGTAAAAATTAATAAAAGTAAATTTAATGCATTATGCAGCTACTTATGTAGTTAGGAAAGTATTAAAAACTTATTTTTATTTTAATTACTTAAATATTAAAAAAGACTATTTTTTATATAAATTGCTCATTTTTATATAAATTACTAATTTCTATATAAATTACTGATTTTACATAATTTTTTTAAATATTAAAACCAATTTTTATATCAACTACTTAAATATTAAAAAAAATAATTTATATATTAATTACTTAAATATAAATTTTTTTTTTATATTAATTACTTAAATAATAAAAAAAAACTAAATTTTATATTAATTACTTAAATGCTGAAAAAATATATATGGCTCCATTTAGAGAGATACTCAAACAAGCTTCGAAACCAATCCTTACAAAAATTGAAAAACTTTTCCCATGTGATAAAATTTTTATATATTACTCAGTGTATTTTCAATTAAATAGTTTCATGTTTCACTGAGTAGTCACCGTGGCTGAAGCGGTAGCGTCCGCGACTCTGAGGCGTCAGGTCGAGGGTTCGCGCCCCGTCACGGTCTGAGGTTAGCAAGGGCATGCACTCAGGGTAGCGATTACATCTGCCAAAACCAGTCATTGGCAAGAAGGCAACCGTCCTTGCCCTTGGTTGAAAAGGGAGTCCGTGACGTAAAACCGGAACAACATGTTTCACTGTACAGAAAAGCGGAAGCATTAAAGAAATCGTGAAAAAATGTTTTTTTTTTATAATTTAGTTTGTTATCATGAAAATGTGATCATGAAAAGAACTGGGGAATATAGTGTACGTTTGAGACATTTCCCCAGCTCCAATCGGTCAATATCCACCTCTATTCGAATTAGGATAAATAATGACGTAACATGGCAAACAAACACATAAACAAAAGAAACAAATACAGAACCTTAAGACTGAGAGCTATAAACATGTTTGTTTTATATTATAACAAATAACATAGATAAACATTCAGTAATATGAGAGACAAACAACATAAGAGAGAAAATACAAATAATTAACTAAACACACAAAGTTTTTCTCTTTGAAGAAATGAGTTTGGCTGAAGTAATGACATTTGACCAAAAAAAAAAAAAAGGAATAAATTATATGAATTAAAATTTAATTGAATTTATATCCAATTTTAAATTGTGTATTCGTCCTTTTTCTCCCTCAATGCCCCATTCACACAATTTTTTCCACCTTCGCATGCACTCAGGGTAACGATTACAGCTGCCAAAAACAAGTCCTTTGCAAGAAGGCAGCCGTCATAGCCCTTGGTAGAAAAGGGAGTCGGTGACGTTAACCTGGAACAAATTATTATTATTATTATTATTATTATTATTACTATTATATATATATTATATATATATATATATATATATATATATATATATATATATATATATATATATATATTTATTTGTTTTAATTGTTTTTTTTATTTATTTATTTTTTTTAAGACAGTAAACTTTGCAAATTATGATCTAATTTTACACGCTGGTATATCAAGCTGGAGATAATCGTCTTGGGTAAATAGAGATTTCAGTATAATTTGTTTTATTGGAGATAACAGGAGATAAAAGTGGTTCTAAGATAGATAGATATGACTTAATGTCTTAATATATATTGTATTTATGTTGTATGTATGTCAGTATATACCATCTTATTTTTTGGTGTTTCTCAAAGACTGTATGTACGCGATTTTGCAATGGTAGTCACCGTGGCTCAAGCGGTAGCGTCCTCGACTCTGAGCCGTCAGGTCGAGGGTTCGCGCCCCGTCACAGTCTGAGATTAGCAAGGGCATGCACTCAGGGTAACGATTACACCAGCCAAGGAGGCAACCGTCCTAGCCCTTGGTAGAAAAGGGAGTCCGTGACGTAAAACCGGAACAAATAGACAGCCCGACCAGGGAAGTCAAAAACACTTATTCGAGCCTACTGCAGGACGTTAGGAAGGACATCCAGCCTCAGTTCTCCAGCTCCAACCTATACGTGTCCACTCTCATTCGAATGGGGCTTAATAGTGATACAAAAATGGCAAAAAAAAAAAAATAATGTGAAACACTTTTATTTATCGCTTTCCCTCTTTTAAGACCTACATATACATGGCCCCATTCCCTCTTGTAAGGAGGGTGGCCAAGCCAAAAAAACACTCATTCACCTCGAGCCACTCATCCCTCAACTACTCCTCTTAGCGCCTTTGACTGCGGCTGTCGGGCTCAGTAGAATATCCTTGCCGGCCTACATTGTGGACGACCTAAGCAGGGTGGGAGTGGGGAAATGTGGCAACCCTTTATCCCCTAGGAGCTAAGAGGAGTAGTTGAGGTATGTGTAGATCATGGTGAATGTGTGTATCTTGGCTCGGCCACCCCCTTGCAAGGGGGAATGGAGCCATGTGTATTTGAAAATACTAATTTCACGCAACATTAGCCTGCAGCATAATAATAATAATAATAATAATAATAATAATAATGAATAATAATATCAATAATAATAATAATAATAATCCATCCATATACCAAAGCCATCATTTCCCCCTTATAAGGAGGGTGGTGAGTCAAAAACAATACTTTGACTTTTTGTGGGATAATAATAAAAATAACAATAATAATAATAATAATTTTATAATAATAATATAGTAATAATAATAATAATAATAATAATAATATAATAATAATAATGATAATTTTATATAATAATAATAATAATAATAATAATAATATACATGAAAAAAGAGCTTAGAAAGTTCTCATGGGTAACTAATATTAAAGTTATGAGCTTCAACGTATCTAACCAATGACCCCAAAAGGCATACATAAAAGGCGAATTTATCGTAAATAAATTCCCTTAATCAGCATAGAAAAAAAATTGATAAATATGCATCCATAAACAGAAATTGAACGCCATTTACTGTGACTATCTTGATGAAATCTTATCTGTGACCCCTTTTGCATGTACATCATGGCGGAGGAGGGAAGGCTTGAGAATAAAGTTATATTTTATGAGGATGACACTAATGAGAAATAGATAATAATAAAATAATTTATTCAAAGCTTGTTTTTCTCAAATACTTTTAGTTCAAAAGCAGAGCCACAGGTCAGCCTTATTCATTTCTGTATTCTTTATTCATGAAATCTATATTATGAATATATGCAGAGCCGCAGGAAAGCCATGTATGCATACTAGAATATTCGTATTCATGGATGATCTTTTTATATAATATGCATAGCTACGAAACAGCCGTGTGGATTATTTCTATTCGTATACATCCTATTCATTTTAGTTCATAGGCAGAACTGTAGACCAGGCGTATACATATCGAAAATAAAAGTTGTATTTTATGAGGATGGCAGTAAAAAAAATAGTGTCATGAATGTTCGTTTTTTGGTAAATGATTCTGGTTGATATCAGAGAGGTGTGAGAAGGTTTACAAGAGATGGCCAAAAATTGACCGGAAAAGAGAGTATTTGTAGTGTGTGTGAAAGACTTTTTTGTTATTTGTAAAAGGGTCATAAACGAATTTACTTGGCTTTGACGTTGTTGTTGTCATTGAAATTGTAGTTGTTGTTATTATTATTATTATTATTATTATTATTATTAGTGTGATTATTATTGTTGTTGTTGTTGATATTATTATTATTATTATTATTATTATTGTTATTATTATTATTATTATTATTATTATTATTATTATTATTATTATTATTATTATTAAATATTCAGTGGAACTACAATATATCTGCTGAAGGTTACACATTGGGAAAGTGTTGGTCTTGTTGACTTCTGATATATCGGTCTGTTACTCATTAAACATGCCACTCTTTTTGAACATGGAAATGCTTAAAGAAAGTTAAGAGATTTAAAAGAACTGGAGACTGGTTTGAGGTTGTGATATGTATATATATATATATATATATATATATATATATATATATATATATATATATATATATATATATATATATATATATAGCCATAATACCCCTATTTATCCGCCTTTTACTACACGCAGGGGAGCATGGAGGAGGTATTCTTGCCCCCTCTCTGTGAGAATTCAATGAAATACCTAGATTTCGCAAGAGTCGTGAGGTGTCAGTCGCGAGTTTGAACCTATTATGCCACTGATTTATGTAAGGAAGAACATTCAGTCTTAATCCCCCAACTCTGACCTATTTGCATCCGCCTCCATTGAAAGGGACGAATTGTGACACTTTTAATGATGCATGCACGCACGCACACATACGTACATACACATACATGCGCACACACACACACACACACACACACACACACACACACACTCACTCACTCACTCACTCACTCACTCACTCACTCACTCACTCACTCACTCACTCACTCACTCACTCACTCACACACACACACACACACACACACACACACACACACACATACATACACATTATTGGAATTCGCTAAGCGAGGAGGTAGTTAATGCTAACTCAATCCATAGTTTTAAGGACATGTATGATAAGTATCACTAAGTACAAAATGGAACCGATCAGGAGACGGGAAGATACGAGCTTTGGGCTCTTTCCCTTAAGCACAAGTAGGTAATCACACACACACACACACACACACACACACACACACACACACACACACACACACACACACACACACACACACACACACCAGATCATGGATTGCCTCGAGGTGAGATCTTTTGCTATATCACCAATTATTAAGATAGCTCTATTTGTACATGCATCTCTTTTGATAGTTTGTCTAGATAATGTTTTATCTCTGTATGAAAAAAAAAAGATTGCAATAAATATGGAAGGCGAAAGTAATGAAAATGGAAATAGATAAGATTAGACAGAACATAAAAAAACAAGGTCAAAAGCTGACATTTCTGATTGTCATTACGTGCTCAGTGGGTCAAGATGTCAACTAGGATTTTTTTTTAGTTTTTTTTTTATGATTGTGACAATAATAATAATAATAATAGTAATAATAGTAATAATAATAATAATAATAAACTTTATTTCCATTACAATTCAATGGGTATTCGCCAGCCGGGGCAAGCCCCAACCCCCACTGTGGTGGCCAACCACAGCAGTACCTGCCAGGAAACAGCTTAAACTCTCGGTCTTGGACGGGAACCGATCTTTCGTCGTCGTGAATGCGAAGCCAGCGCGTTACCACTGTACTAGCCAGCAGGCCAAAAAATATTTCCCTTACAGTTACTATTAATTATGATTCTCTTCCCGTTTTTATGTGTGTATTAATCACCAGTCGCATGGGGGACGTGCTAATGCTGGAGAATTATATTTGGATTCCCTTCCTAACGCCCCATGGTGAGATCAAACAGGGGTTTTTGAAGCTGGAGTTTCCTTTATTATGACTTTTTATTCTGGTTTTACGTCACGGACTCCCTTTTTCTACCAAGGGCTGGCACGGTTGCCTTCTTGCGAAGGACTTGTTTTGGCAGATGTAATCGTTACCCTGAGTGCATGCTCTTGCTAAATTCAGACCGTGACGATGCGCGAACCTTCGACCTGACGTCTCAAAGTCGCGGACGCTACCGCTTGAGCCACGGTGAGCGTATATTTGATGACAGACGCCGTAGAGAGCCAGTATGGGTAATACCAGAGAACCGATCTAATTATTTCGTATTTTCTTGGGATTCCTAAGAATATGTGTAGCGGTGGAAACGGGTGGTTAGTTCCATATTAATTTGTAAATTTTCCTTGTCATTAAACCACGGGAGTTGTGATTAGTTTCATATATATATATATATATATATATATATATATATATATATATATATATATATATATATATATATATATATGAGAGAGAGAGAGAGAGAGAGAGAGAGAGAGAGAGAGAGAGAGAGAGAGAGAGAGAGAGAGAGGAGAGTAGATACACCCAAGCAATCCATTGCACATAGGACATTTTCCTCTCTCTCTCTCTCTCTCTCTCTCTCTCTCTCTCTCTCTCTCTCTCTCTCTCTCTCTCTCTCTCTCTCTCTCTCTCTCTCTCTCATTCACGCGTTCTTTTTCATGTTTCATTCATTATTTTCATCCTCCTGAGATATTTATGAAGTCCTTGAACCCGATTTCTTAAACAGTGTAAACCTAGGATACCATATTGTTAGTTAGCTAGACACACAAATGGATTTCATTGAACCGCGTCAGATGCGTTTATGAAATCCATTTGTGTGCCTAGGGATCCTAGCCATACACAGAACCGCGTCAGATGCGTTTATGAAATCCATTTGTGTGTCTCTAGGGATCCTAGCCATACACAGAACCGCGTCAGATGCGTTTATGAAATCCAGTTGTGTGTGTCTAGCTAACTAACAACATGTTATCCTAGGCTTACACTGTTTAAGAAATCGGGCCCTTTTCATTCAATTTCCTCCCCTGCTTTCTCCTTCAAAATATTTTTTTCATCTTCTTCACCCTCTCTTACTCTATCTCATCGCTGTTTTAATATGGTCTCCTCTTTATTGTTTCTTTTCTTTTCTATTTACATATTTATCGTCGTCGCTCTTTTTCTCTCCGTCTCGCTTCGCTGGTTTCGCAGGCAGCAAAACATTTCGCACCTCCACTATCTCAGCTCTCATCAGGGCCGAGTCGTTTATCTCAAGACAGAAGATTTCTCGTCTCTTTTTTATTTTCTACTTTGGTCTCCTTCTCTCTTTCCTTCTCTATTCAGATATTTTTCGTTGTCTCTATAATAAATGTTTGATATGAAGAAAATGGAAAAATAAAAATAGATTCATATATGAAGAATAATTAGAGACAGAAAATGTTTATTTAATCAGCTATGTAAATATTCTCTCTCTCTCTCTCTCTCTCTCTCTCTCTCTCTCTCTCTCTCTCTCTCTCTCTCTCTCTCTCTCTCCTCTCTCTCTCTCTCTCTCTCTCTGTGTGTGTGTGTGTATTCGTTCGTATGTCTTAGTCGTTTGTTATTGATCTCTCTCTTCATGACAGAAAACATCTTTTCCTTCTTAAAAACAATTAGTTCCATTCTCATACCTACTTACCCCTTTAGCATTACACATGAATCGTGGTTTACATACATTATCTGATCTTTGTGCTTGACTGACCACCACATCCACTTTGGTAGCACATTGTGTCGTTTTTCCTTTTGCTGGGTGGCATTTATTTATGTTCTTGACCGTATTTACACATATCTGTGTCCACCCCCATTCGAATGGGGACTAATAATGACACATAAAACGGTGCATTGTATTTACGCATTTTATTTGTTTTATATTATTTATTATTGGTAATTTCTGGATGTCAAACGTCATATTTTTTAGTGAAAAGGATGCTGGAATGGAACTAATTTTAGAAAATACTTTGCAATATCACATATAAATGGTCTATTAATTAATTTATTTATTTATTTTGTTTTATTCAATATAAATATTTATTCATTAATCTACTTAATATATTCTGTTTGTGTATAATCAACTTTACGTCACGGATTCCTTTTTCTATTAAGGGCTAGGACGGTGCCTTCTTGCGAAGAACTATGGTTTTGGCATGTGTGACTATTACCCTGATTGGATGCCTTTTCTAACCTCTGACCATGGCGGGTTTCGAGCCCACGACCTGACGAATCAAAGTCGTTAGCATTACCCCTCTGCCACGGTGTCACTTTTTTCCTAGCCCTTAGTAGAAAAGGGAGTTCGTGACGTAAAACCGAATCCATCCATCCTATATTATGTATTAAAGTAAATTTGTCGCGAGATCACTAACCATATGATTATTTTCACACAAAATAATTAATTTTCACTGGGGACCAATTTTGACTCAAAACGGTGATTATATAATATTACATATTAATTACTGAGATGGTTTGGGTATGTGTTGAGGAGGGATGAGGATTATATTAAGAGAAGGCTGCTGAGGACGGAGCTGCCAGGCGGAATGGGAAGAGGTAGACCTAAGAGGAGATTTATGGATGTGGTGAGGGAGGACTTGAGAATGTGTGGTGTGATAGAGGAGGACGCAGGGGACGGGAGCTGCCAGGCGGAATGGGAAAAGGTAGACCTAAAAGGAGATTTATGGATGTGGTGAGGGAGGACATGAGGATGTGTGTGGTGTGATAGAGGAGGACGCATGAGACGGGATGATACGGAGACGATTGAGCCGGTGTGGCGACCCCTGACGGAAAAAATCCGAGAGATTTGATGATGATGTCACTGACATGATAATTATTGAAGTCGTGTGTACGATATCAACGTAGCTCTTTGTTGTTGTTTATTAGTCATGCAAACAAGATAATTGCTTCAATCAGGTATTATGTATAGCAATTAGTGAACAATGAAGACGTTATGTTTAGTAATTAGTGACTAATGGAGGCTATTAGTTGTCGTCAATATATCTTCTTTGTGTTCCGCGTCATATATCGCTATTTTTCCCAGTTCGAATGAAAGTGGACTCAGACAGGTTGGAGCTGAGGAATTAAGGCTGGATGCCCTTCCTAACGCCTGGCGTTGGACTCGAACACGCTGAAAACTGAATTGCTGTACTAACATGATGCATATAGTTTTTAGCCAATTTTACTGATATTTATAGATTAGTTTTAGCCGATTTTCCTGATATTTACAAATTAGTTTTTAGTCAATTTTCCTAATATTTACAAATTAGTTTTAGCCAATTTTCCTGATATTTTCAAATTAGTTTTAGCCAATTTTCTTGATATTTACAAATTAGTTTTTAGCCAATTTTCCTGATATTTACAAATTAGTTTTTAGCCAATTTTCCTGATATTTACAAATTAGTTTTCCATTTGACAGGAGCAGTTTAAGAGATATTTAAAGTTCGTATTTTCCTCCAAGGAGCTAAGTGGAGTGATCGAAGTGTTCGTATTACTTTGCAGCGCCTGTTAGCACAGTAAACTGGTACGGGTGAGTTTGGGCGTGCCATTTGAAGAAGTGGTGGGAGCAAACCAGCTGCGGCTGTCGGGTATCACTGCAGAAGAATGTTACCATTTATTCTGGTGATGACCCAAGCAGGGTAGTAGGGGATGGTGGCAATCCTCTTAACCCCAAAGAACTAAGTGGGGGTGATCAAGGTATATTAGTTCTGGTGAATGTGTGTGCTTTGACTTGGCCACTCCCCCTACAAGGGACGAGGACAGGGAATTAGGTTATGTTTATTGGAAATTTTAGGAAGAGAGAGATTAAATATTACACATTCTTCCTCAGTCTTGAATTATGGCTTAGTTCATTCAGAAGTGAACATTTTGAACTTCCTCAGTCTTGAATTCTGGCTTAGTTCGTTCCGAAGTGAACATTTTGAACTTCCCCAGTCTTGAATTTTGGCTTAGTTCTTTCCGAAGTGAACATTTTGAACTTCCTCAGTCTTGAATTATGGCTTAGTTCGTTCAGCAGTGACCATCTTAACTTCCTCAGTCTTGAATTATGGTTTTGTTCATTCAGTAGTGAACATTTTGAACTTCCTCAGTCTTGAATTATGGCTTAGTTCGTTCCGAAGTGAACATTTTGAACTTCCTCAGTCTTTAATTATGGCTTAGTTCGTTCCGAAGTGAACATTTTGAACTTCCTCAGTCTTGAATTATGGCTTAGTTCGTTCAGTAGTGAACATTTTGAACTTCCTCAGTCTTGAATTATGGCTTAGTTCGTTCCGAAGTGAACATTTTGAACTTCCTCAGTCTTGAATTATGGCTTTATTCATTCAGTAGTGAACATTCTGATCTTCCTCAGTCTTGAATTATGGCTTAGTTCGTTCCGAAGTGAACATTTTAAGCTTCCGCAGTCTTGAATTATGGCTTAGTTCGTTCCGAAGTAAACATTTTGAACTTCCTCAGTCTTGAATTATGGCTTAGTTCGTTCCGAAGTGAACATTTTGAACTTCCTCAGTCTTGAATTATGGCTTAGTTCGTTTCGAAGTGAACATTTTAAATATTGAGGACACCCAAAAAGTAGATGTTTTTCTTTGCCGTTTCATGTGTCACTGTTAGTTCCCATTTGAATAAGGGTGGACATAGACAGCTTAGAGCTGGGGAATTAAAGCTTGATTCCTTTCCTAACGCCTCGCGAAGGACTTGAATTCGGGTAGCACTTTCCAAGTTGAATGAGTTAACCACAGTGCTATATCAATTCCCGAACCATAGAAGTCAAAATATAAACTCTTTTGTTGACTGTTTGCAATAGGAAGACTCTCTCTCTCTCTCTCTCTCTCTCTCTCTCTCTCTCTCTCTCTCTCTCTCTCTCTCTCTCTCTCTCTCTCTCTCTCTCTCTCTCTCTCTCTCTCTCTCTCTCTCTCTCTCTCTCTCTCACACACACACACACACACACACACACACACATATGTAATCAGATACATAATGTCTTGATAACTGAAATAATAATGAGAATAATAATTTGGCCAGAAAAAAAAGTCATGAGAGAGAGAAAAAAAGGAACAGCCGCACAATTGAGGCTGTCAATGACATAGGAAAAGATGGCCGCACTGATAAGAAATCCCTGATCATGTTTTATTGAAATTTATTTGAATAATAATTCACAATAGAAAAAGGGAGACGAAAGTGGCCAAGAGTTTATTGCATGTTAGAGGTGCATTTGTCGTAACTGACACTGCATTTCTTATTGTTAATTGGGTGCGTAATATGCAGTTTGGCAATGCAAGATGCAAGTTATAAGTATATCCAGAGAGAATTTTAATTTCTTCTCAGTGGTGACTCTAGGATTTTTATTTTATTTTATTTTTATTATATTTTTATTTTTATTATTTTACTTTTTTCTAATTGCATTTTATCCAGGTGTTGGGAGCCTCGGTAGCTCAGTAGTAGAGTGCACAAGTTGGGAGGTGAATAACGGGGTTTCGATCTTATCGCGTGGCGTTAGGAAGGGTATCTAACATAAAACGATGAATTCTATATCCAGCTGTGTGTGATTTCTTATGCTCCTAGATTCAGTCTTTCGTAAGGCGCATAAGTCGCTTTTATATTTATTTATTTATTTATTTTTTCACTTACTTTCTTTTTATTTATTCAGTTTTATTTGCAATTGCTTATATATTATATCTGGTAACAAAATGTGTTATAAAGGTTTGCTTGGAATGACGAGAATGGACAAGATAGAGAATGAGTATATCAGAGGGACGGCGCCGATAGTGCGATTTAGGTATCTGGTGAGAATGAGATGGTTTGGGCGTATGCTGAGAAGGGATGAGGGTTATGTTGGAAGAATGATACTGTGGATGGAGCTGCCAGACAGAAGGGAGAGAGGTAGACCAAAGAAGAAGTTAATGGATGTCGTGAGGTAGGACAGGAGGAGTTTGAGCGACGTAGAGACAATTGGTCATGTGGCTATCCCTGACTAGAGAAAATGAAAGTTGATAATTTTTTTTCTCTGTACCATTAAGGTATCTGTAATGTAAAACGCTTGTTTGGCTAAGTTACCTGGCAATAGCCATAACTGTCTTTTTTTTTATTTCTGTTAATGGATCCAGTTATCCAAGCACTCTATAAATGATAAATTGTTGTTAATTAGTCTAGTACTAACCTAAATATAGCTAAGAATGTTTGCAGAGAGCAAGGATTTTTAATTATCCCCACATTGTCATTTGTCTTAATAGATTAGATATGTCCACTGGATCTCTATTATGTGTAATTCTGCACCTTTCTGGCTTACGCTAAGAATCTCGTTTTTTTTTTCAATTCATTTAGCTACCAGAAGCTATGTAAGGTAAGAGAGATACATGTTATAGCAACAATTTCAGTTAGCCACTATGAATTACTGTCTGGCTGAGATAAGGACCACTCAGGTTACTTTGTTCAGGAGTGAGTTGCTTTAGTTGTTGTTCTGGTTTTACGTCACGGACTCCCTTTTCTACCAAGGGCTAGGACGGTTGCCTTCTTGCGAAGGACTTGTTGTGGCTGATGTAATCCTTACCCTGAGTGCATGCCCTTGGTAACCTCAGACCGTGACGGGGCGCGAACCCTCGACTTGACTCCTCAGAGTCGCGGACGCTACCGCTTGAGCCACGGTGACTACTGTGAGTGAGTTGCTTTAGTGTCAAGCACCTATTTAGATAAAATGTTCTTAGACTCTCTTCTAAGTGAACTTGATGGGACTCTCTGTGTAATTTCGAGATTCTATCTACGTCTGTTAAGTATCTATTTAGATAAAGTGTTATTGAACTCGCTTCTAGCTTTAATCCCCCAGCCCTAACATGTCTCCGTCCTCTCCCATTCGAATAGCGATAAAATAATTGTGACACATCAAGGGGTTTTAGAAGCCGCGGTAGCTCAGTGGTATAGCTAGCGATACGCGAAGCGACTGGCGTAGGTTCGAGCGAACCACAGATCGTTCCGAAGGGCATCCAGTCTTAATCACCTTGCTCCAACCTATGCGTCCACCCCCTTTTGAATGGGGACTAATTGTGGCACAAAACTGTGCATAAACCTCATGTATTGGCGTATTTTTCTTCAGTTGAGTGACTGATTTTGGGCTTATCTGAGTTATTTAAGCGAAATAGTAGTCACCGTGGCCCAGGCGGTAACGTCCGCGACTCTGAGGCGTCAGGTCGAGGGTTCGCGCCCGGCCACGGTCTGAGGTTAACATGGGCATGCACTCAAGGTAACGATTACATATGCCAAAACAAGTCCTTCGCAAGAAGGCAACCGTCCTAGCCCTTGGTAGAAATGGGAATCCGTGACGTAAGACTAACTATAGACTGTTGCTGTAAATTATTCAAGAGTCTATTGGATATAGACTTGAGTATGTTGTTGTATTGAAGGGGACTAGGAATCTCCCCTCCTGTGTGTTTTCCTCTCACAAAGTGTGAATATTTATGCTTTGACTCAGCCACACCCCTTTGCATAGAGAATTATGGCTTTTGTTACATACATGAACACATGCTTGCATACACGTACATACATACATACACCCTTACATGCATGCATACATACATACATCCTTGTAGGTATACATACATACATACGTACATACATACAGGGTCAAATAGATGGATAGATAGATAGATAGATAGATACACATAGTCATACAGATGTGAAGAATGCTGTGAGAATCTAATAGATTACGAGCACTATTTAGTCAAATTTTGTGGATAAAGGTTAACACTTTCTCCACGCATGCATTGAATTTCCTATACGGAAGCTTCCATTTTTTTTCTATATTTGGGTGATATTATGTTGAGTATGCCGAGTATCTTTCCTGCGTTATTATTATTATTATTATTATTATTATTATTATGATGATGATGATGAAGATGATTATGATGATGATGATTGTGATGATAATGATTATTATTATTATCATTATTATTTTTATTATTATTATTATTATTATTATTATTATTATTATTATTATCATTAGTATTATTATTATTATCATTATTATTATTATTATTATTATTATTATCATCATTATCATTATTATTATTATTATTATTATTATTATTATTATTATTATTATTATTTTTATAATAATAATAATAATAATAATAATAATAATAATAATACACATCATGACCGTTAACGGATTATTGATAAATGGAGAGTTGTAACCGTAGAGTAAATGTTTCGAACAATATTCAGTCTTTAGGTTGCTAGGTTACTGAGTCAGTAGGAAACTGGAAATTTGACCGAAAAACATTTTGTTGCGCTTCGTGTTATTACATTTAAAATCTCATGTTTTTATTTCTCACTTGTGTTTTTTTTGCGTGGCAAATAGTATTTTAGAACTGAGGTTGACATAGGACAGATTGGAGCTGGGGAATTAAGACGTATGGGAAAGGCTCAGGTGTTTATATAGTTGCTAAAGTTCTTAACCTTCTTGGACACATATCTAGAGAAACATGCGTGTGTGTGTGTTTGTGTATGTGAAGTGTTTGTGTGTGTGTGGTTTTATATATATATATATATATATATATATATATATATATATATATATATATATATATATATATATATATATATATAGAGAGAGAGAGAGAGAGAGAGAGAGAGAGAGAGAGAGAGAGAGAGAGAGAGAATTTACCATTACCCATATTGATTTTTCGTCACCTGTGCCACCACTTTCAAGGGAGACCTTACGGAAGATAAACATCTGCAGGAAGCATTATATGAGTGATAATGAAGCAGAAGGGGGCCAACAGTATTTGTGGCTGTCATATACACATAAGCTATATACAGGAAGGGGCAGATGTCCGTCTGTAAGAGTTTTTTACAAGGATACTGGTAAAAGAAGTTGGAAAGACTGCTTCCTGGGGGTCATTAC
>JAXCGZ010015920.1:25000-39180 GCA_037179515.1 Halocaridina rubra | reverse complement strand
ACCTGTAGCTTTATGAACATCTAAATCCATCAGCGCTTTGCATACCTCTGTGGCTGTAAGGTTGATGTTCTCTAATACCGGCCCTTGAGCTTCTATCACTGCAATCTGAGGGGGTGGGGTATTTTCTACTGTAAATACTGACTGAAACTCCTTGTTCAATTCTTTGCAGATCTCTTCGTCCGTCTCAGTGATGCTTCCATCCGCTCTCTTTAGCCTTAAAACCTGTTCTTTTACCTTCAGTTTTCCTCTGATAAAGCTGTGGAAAAGCTTGGGATTTTCTTTAGCCTTCCTGGTGATGTCCCTCTCATAATCTTTCTCTGCCTCTCTCCTTTTACTTAGGTAGTCGTTTCTTGCTCTTTTGTAGGTTTGCCAGGCATTTATGTTTTTTCTCCTCCTATACCTTTTCCAGCATTTGTCTCTCCACTCCTTAGCTCTTTTACACCCATTATCGAACCATTTCTCTCTGGCATGAATTACACCTACTTTGGTGACAGGTATGCAGCAATCTACTATCTTCCCATATTTCTCACAAAAGATGTCATACATTTCTTGTACAGATTTGTTGTAAAATAAGGTTCTCCAGTCAATAACTGCAAAAAGCTCATTCATTTTGATGTAATCTCCTTTCTGATAGTTCCTCCTCATGTCCTCAGTGCCTCTACTCTCAGGAAGAATGTCTTCAATGATATACTCCATCAACAACACACAGTGGTCACTCTTTCCAATTGGTGGTTCATACTCAATATTTTCAATATCCAACACATTATCTGTGAACACCAGATCAAGTAGTGATGGCTCATCCCCACCCCTGGCTCTTGTTGGTTCCATTACATGTTGGTGTAGGAAATTCCCTTGTACGCAATCTAGGAATCTTGCCCCAAAGGAGTCCTCACCACTGTGTGGGTCAAGATTTATCCAATCTATCTCTTTATGATTAAAGTCTCCCATAATCAAAATCCTACATTTTTTCTCCCGCGCCATGTTAACAACTGAGTTTATGACTTCAATCGTACCTATATGACTTTCCTCATAAATTTCAAGCCTATTTTGGTTCCTTGGTGGGTTGTATACAACAGTTATTATAATGCTCTCTGACCCAGTATTTATGCGAGCAACAAGAAATTCCCTGAACTCACTTTCTATAGCCAAGTTTATCTCTTCAACTTGAATCCTCTCACTTATGAGCAGTGCTATCCCTCCACCAGTCCTCTCAGATCTTTCGACCCTTAGTATTCTGAAGCCCTTAGGAAAAACTGTGACACTGTTTATGTCCTCACTCAACTTAGTCTCTGTAATTGCTACTATATCTGCCTTACTGTTGTGAATCCTATCTTTTAATTCTACTGCCTTACCAGCTAATCCATCAGCATTTGTGTATAACAATCTTAATGAGGCCCCATCCCCTGATCTTCTGTCATTATCTTCTTTATCTCCCCTTTGTCTGGAAGTATTCCGTAACGAAAATTTTTCTTCTCTTCTTCATTTCTTTCATCATTTAACCTTCTTGCCTCTTGCAACAAGTTTTTGATCTTTCCCATCTCTTCCTGTGTTCTGTATCGTCTAATGAACACTTCTTTGCATTCTTGAAGGTCTTTTAGACTTTTTTTTCTCAACAATATTTCCCTACATGTCTCCCCTCTCTCAAAGGTTACTTTTGTTGGTCTCGGCTTTCCTTCCCTCGAATATTTACCTAGTTGGTGTATGTTTACAATATCCTCAGGACCACATACTACTCCAAGCTTTCTTATCAGGCCTACAACGTTAGCTTTATTTTCTTCAAGTCTCCCCTGCCATGTTGGCTCCTGGGATTCACTTATGCCTGAGATTACCACTGTCTTCTCCTTATCAAGTGCCTGTCTGATGAGTGGGTTTGCCCTTTCCATCACAACGTCTTTCATTTTTTCGATTACTGTCTCTTTATAGTCAACTGTTTGTATGTTTTCCAGTGCCACCACCTTTACAGCCTCTTTTACTGCCACATTCCCCTTTAGTGCATCAGCAAAGGACGTTTTCATGGCATCATTTTCCATATTCAGCTCCTGGAACTCTTTTCTGAACTGTTCAATGTTTTCCTTAATCTGAACATTCCAAGCAGCAATCTCGTCTCTCTCAGAAGATAGCAGTGAACTAACATCTAATTCCTTTAGGTTGTCATTTAGCTCTCTCTCTCTCTCTCTCTCTCTCTCTCTCTCTCTCTCTCTCTCTCTCTCTCTCTCTCTCTCTCTCTCTCTCTCTATATATATATATATATATATATATATATATATTACGGTCTGAGGTTAGCAAGGGCATGCTCTCAGGGTAGAAATTACATCTGCCAAAAATGTCCTTCGCAATAAGGCATTCGTCCTAGCCTCTGGTAGAAAATGGAGTCCGTGACGTAAAACTGGCTCTCTCTCTCTCTCTCTCTCTCTCTCTCTCTCTCTCTCTCTCTCCTCTCTCTCTCTCTCTCTCTCTCTCTCTCTCTCTCTCTCTCTCTCTCTCTCTCTCTCTCTCAATGTACTTTGGAAATAAAGATTTATTATTATTATTATTACTATATATATATATATATATATATATATATATATATATATATATATATATATATATATTATATATATATATATATATATATATATATATATATATATATTATGAATGTGACACCAGGACAGGCGAAGAAAACTGCCCTCATCGGGCCCTGGCACTAAGAAACCATTAAGAAAAAGAAACAGATCCAGCAAAAGGACGAGGCAGCAACAAGAGCATGATAAGCAATAAAAAACTACAGGCTGAGACATTAATCAATGATAGAATTAGCCCTGAGATGAAGATAGATCATCATTTTGAAAGAAGAAAGGTCATAAGAGTTTGGGAAGACAGAAGTAGGAAGAGCGTTCCAGAGTCAGGAACTGGAATTAAAGAAACAGTCACTGCACCGAATAATTCGAGAGATACAAATTTCCACATAGTACCAGTGCGACGAGGCCTCTAGGCGTATGTGTGTGTGTGTGTATATATATATATATATATATAGATATATAATTCCATGAATACATTTAATACTATTGTATACTATGTCATGTCATGATAAGTATGAAATATTCATATTAGTAATGATGCATAATTAGAAGCAACATCAGCAGTAACAAACTGAGGAAAATTATATTCCGTTATGAGATAGATAATTGAATTACATTATGTGTCTTCATTACTGCTAATTAGGCAATTTTCAAATGAAAAGAGAACAACAAATGACTAGATTATGTACTTAAAAACTTTCTTCAATCTATTCATTTATTAATTAATTAATTTTACAACTTCATGATCAGAATAAATAGTCACCGTGTCTCAAGCGGTAGCGTCCGAGACTTATGCGTCAGGTCGAGGGTTCGCTCCCCGTCACGGTCTGAGGTTAGCAATCGCATGCACTCAGGGTAATGATTACATCTGCCAAAACAAGTCCTTTGTAAGAAGGAAACCGTCCTAGCCCTTGGTAGAAAAGGGAGTCCGTGACGTAAAACCGGAACATGATCAGAATAAAACAGAGGAATTGAATTATTCTCATTATAAACAGTAAAGAAAAACTCGGAACATGTTTCTTAACATCAGTTACATTTTTTTTGCTCCTAAATCAACCTTTCGCCGTTAAGTCTTGCAAATGCACATCCAATCAACAGTGCTTTCTCTACTGCATCAGAACCAAACTTAACATTATTCATTACTGCACTTAATATTTGTCCTTAAAAGCACGCGTACCACATTTTTGCTTCATTAACTGCTTATAGTATATTTCTTTGTACAACTCTCTTCCAAGCATTCTCTATATATGTTTCAGTGACATGTTTACATTTGACTACATTCTATCCATTGAAAAAAAAAAAAACTTTTTGACAAACTTTACATGACCAGTGAATCTATTATTATCAAATCCATGTCAAAATATGGAGATATCTGGTATTATCTAAATACAATTAGTTCTCTGCGAATCTTTTTTCAACTTCCTCTTATTCTTTATTTTAATCAGCAGCTTCTCATATGTTCACATAGGATCGCTGTTTCTCACTAGCTTCTTGGCAACTAGTGTCAGTTTGGTCTCAAGTGTGTTACGGCTAGGCCTTTCCAGATACAAAAAGAAGAACTGATTGATAAAATGTAAAGGGAGAGACTAGCAAACAAAACTTCCATTTCAGCCTCGGCATACAAAATTCCTTTATTCTCGACGTTGCACTGAAAATCCTTTTGTTCTGATGGCACCTGAATAATGGGCGAGCCATACAATGGGGGGCAAATAAGAGCTCCAGACAAAGGACAAACGGTAAACGAGTTATTCAGCAAGGCGACTGAGCGAACACCAGGACAGGCTAGGAAATACCCCTCATCAGGCCCAGGCACGAAGAAAACATTAAGACGAAAAAAGTAGAAGGTTAAGGACAAGGCTGAAAGAAGGGAATGATACACAATAGGAATAGGACAGGCTGGAAGGACAGTCAAAGTACTGAGGACCTAGAGATATGGCAGGACTAGGCCCTTAGAAGACGATATATCCGCTTATTGAAGGAAGATAGAATATAAGAATTAGGTAAGAGCTGAAGAAGGTAGAGATTTCCAATTAATAAAATTCAATGAGGGAATCTAAATATGATATCCAGCCACTGGGGGAATAAGCCATCTCAACTTGGTGCCAATTCTAAACAGCAAATGATGGAGAGAGTCGATCCTATATGAACATATGAGAGGCTGCTGATTAAAATAAATACTAAGAGGATGTTGAAAGTGACTTTTGTGATCACTGGAACACTGATGAGATATTATTAATAATAGTTATTTGTTAAATTGCTAAATTGTTAAAAAAATAATGAATCACAATTCCTAAACAATAGAGACAATTAATGTCAATAGCATAGTACAACATAATTTTCTGGATAAAAAATCTCGTTTAAATATGGACACTCAGTTCACTAATATACTATATATAAAGTCAAAATGCATCAAATTATCATTGTATTTCCATCAAATTAGAACTTAAGACCACAGCAATTAATCAACACATTACTTTCCCAGTCTATTATCTCTAATAGAAAAAGTTTAGAACAGGAATCACGCAATCAACCCTCAAATACATCTAAAGTATGCTCTTGACTTAGAAGTTCTGTGGCATTTTCTTCAACTCTTAAAACTACATACACATACACACACACACACACACACACACACACACACACATACACACACACACACACACACACACACACACACACACACACACACACACACACACACACACACACACACACACGCAAGGAAGGCTAAAGAAAATCCCAAGCTTTTCCACAGCTTTATCAGAGGAAAACTGAAGGTAAAAGAACAGGTTTTAAGGCTAAAGAGAGCGGATGGAAGCATCACTGAGACGGACGAAGAGATCTGCAAAGAATTGAACAAGGAGTTTCAGTCAGTATTTACAGTAGAAAATACCCCACCCCCTCAGATTGCAGTGATAGAAGCTCAAGGGCCGGTATTAGAGAACATCAGCCTTACAGCCACAGAGGTATGCAAAGCGCTGATGGATTTAGATGTTCATAAAGCTACAGGTCCTGATGACATATCCCCTCATGTGCTTAAAAAATGCGCAAACACAATATCAGTGGCACTAAGTATCATATTTAAGGAGTCACTGGAGTCGGGGGAGATTCCAAGATGCTGGAAACATGCAAATGTGATACCTATCTTCAAAAAGGGAAGGAGGGATACGGCTCTGAACTATAGACCAGTTTCCTTGACCAGCATAGTTTGCAAACTTATGGAGAAACTAATAAGGAAACATATCTCTCTTCACTTGGAATCCTTGAACTTTTTGTCAGTGAGGCAACATGGCTTCAGAGAAGGAAGATCAACAGTAACAAACTTATTAGAATTTTATGATGAGGTAAGCCAAATCTTACAGGAAAGAGAGGGCTGGGCAGATTGCATATTCCTAGACTTCCAGAAAGCGTTTGACACTGTTCCACATGGGAGACTTATTAGGAAGCTGCAATCAATGGCTAGAATAGGTGGAAATGTCTTGGAATGGATAAAAACTTACTTAGAAGGAAGGGAACAGAGGGTTAGAGTAAGACACTCAGTGTCTGAATGGAGAGGAGTTAGTAGTGGAGTTCCACAGGGTTCAGTTTTAGGGCCACTTTTGTTCCTTGTATATGTAAATGACCTACCAGAGTCTGTAAATTCATTCATGAATATGTTTGCAGATGATGCAAAGATTGTGAAGAAAGTAAAAAACGAGAACAATGGTAGAGAACTTCAGGAGGATCTAAATAATCTGCATGAGTGGTCAGAAAAGTGGCTAATGAAATTCAATACCTCAAAATGTAAGGTAATGAGAATGGGTACAAGTGCAAGAAGGCCCAAGCTTGACTACTCGGTGGCTGGAGTACAACTTCAAGAGACAGAAAATGAGAGAGATCTAGGAGTAAACATACTGGCAGATTTGTCTCCAGAAATACATATAAATGGCGTAGTAAGGGCAGCATATGCATTCTTATCAAATGTAAGGGTAGCCTTCAGGCACATGGACAAGGAAATGTTCAGAAATATTTATGTAACCTATGTGAGGCCAAAACTCGAATATGCAGCCCCCTTTTGGAATCCGCACTTGAAAAAGCACATAGCTAAGCTTGAAAAAGTCAAAGACATGCCACGAAACTGGTGCCAGAAATACGCAATCTCGGTTATGATGAGAGGCTGAGGGAATTAGACTTGCCATCACTCGAAGCTAGAAGAGTAAGGGGGGATATGGTGACAGTCTTTAAATTCCTTCATGGTTATGATAGAGTGGATAGGGATCGATATTTCGATATGGCTGGCTCTAGAACTAGAGGTCATAATTTGAAGCTTGGTAAGAAAACTTGTTTGCAGGATGTAAGGAAATACTTTTTCAGTGTAAGAGTAGTAGATAATTGGAATTCGCTAAGCGAGGAGGTAGTTAATGCTATCTCAATCCATAGTTTTAAGGACAGGTACGATAAGTATCACTAAGTCTAAAAATGGAACCGATCAGGAGACGGGAAGATACGAGCTTTGGGCTCTTTCCCGTAAACACAATTAGGTAATCACAATTAGGTAATCACACATTAGATCATCTACGCTATGGCCAAAATTTTTATGTAAATGAAGGAACTATTCAAGTTTTCCGTGGCGAGACGTCCCTTGTTTCTTGATTGAAGTAATATTAGATTTGGGAAGATCAAAGGAAGTGCTGTTTCGGAGTAAACGAAAACTTCTCCGCGTCTAAACGAAACACTTTGCTGATGCAACGTGAAGCAATTACCGAAGGCCAAAAGTCCATATTTACTTTTTTCCATTAAAGCAGCAATACTTGAATGCAGAGAGGAAGTCGTTAACAAATTAACAAATAGTAAAAAGACAGGACTAATGACGTGATTTATGGGAAACCTTTTTAGACTCTCATGTCATGCCCTTGCTGCAGTAAAAGGGTCTTTTAGGAATAAGAGAAGCAGTGGTCACCGTGGCTCAAGCGGTAGCGTCAGCGACTTTGAGGCGTCAGGTCGAGGGTTCGTGCCCCGTCATGGTCTGAGGTTAGCAAGGGCATGCACTCAGGGTAACGATTACATCTGCCAAAACAAGTCCTTCGCAAGATGGCAACCGTCCTAGCCCTTAGTAGGAAAGGGAGTCCGTGACGTAAAACCGGAACAATAGGAATTAGACACAGAAAAATAAGCATTAACCAAGAAATATAGGTTGAGCAAAATTATGAAAGATAAACAGAAAGAGAAGAAAAATTCAACATAGAATAGAACAGAAAGATAAAAAAAGACATCAAACGTTATCTTTCGCTAATTATTCTCGTTAACTTAATAAGGACACAAAATTATTATTGTATGGATTTTATTCATATAAGGAACTTTGAAAATTAAAAATAGAGCACGTAAAATGTCGGTGTCACTATTTTTGGGCTTATGATGAAAATTTCATAAACGTAAACAGGTTTTTGGATCAGGTGTATATTATTATTATACCCCAAGGGGCAGGACAAGAATACCATCTCCGTACTCCCTTGCGTAAAAGCCGACTAAATGTATGTATGCATACATGCATACATACATACATACATACGTAAATGCATACATACATACATACGTAAATACATACATACATAAATACATACATGCATACATACATATATACAAACATACATCCATACATACATATATACATATAATGCATTAAAGAAAAAATGTGTTATTGATTTTATCATCTCTTAGGAGTCTGAAAGTAGGAGGAGGTATTCCTCCCCTCTCACCCCCAGCAACATCTGCAGTAAATAAAGAGGGTAAAAGAATATTACGTTATAAAACAGAAAACTGTATTTTTTTGTCTTGATTATTACTAATTAACCAATTCACGAGAACGAAGAAAGAGCAATAAACGGGGCATTCATATACTTGAAAATATTCAGCTGATTTTTTTTTTATTAATTATCTAATTTCTTGATCGAAGTACTTTTTCTCTCAAAGTAAATAAGAAAGTGTATTACTCTTTTGTTCCGGTTTTACGTCACGGACTCCCTTTTCTACCAAGGGCTAGGACGGTTGCCTTCTTGCGAAGGACTTGTTCTGGCAGATGTCATCGTTACCCTGAGTGCATGCCCTTACTAACCTCAGACCGTGACGGGGCGCGAACCCTCGACCTGACGCCTCAGAGTTGCGGACGCTACCGCTTGAGCCACCACGGTGACTACTAAGAAAGTTAATTACTTTGGATTGATGGATTCGGTTTTACGTCACGAACTCCCTTTACTACTAAGGGCTAGGACGGTTGCTTTCTTGCGAAGGACTTGTTTGGGCAGCTGTAATCGTTATCCTGAGTGCATGCCCTTACTAACCTCAGACCGTGACGGGGCGCGAACCCTCGACCTGACGCCTCAGAGTCGCGGACGCTACCGCTTGAGCCACGGTGACTACTAAGAAAGTGAATTACACTGATTATTCTAATTAACAATTCATATATCTATATTTTTTTTTCCTCTCAACCAACATTCCCCCAAAAGACATTTGCAAAAACATGCATCCAATTAATTATTATTCCTCTTCTTCACATGTTCTGAACATGATTCGTGATAGATAATTTTTCTTTTGTTTTGCTTCTCATAAGTACATTTACATTTTCAATCATATTTATTCTTTTATTGTTGTGCTATTTTGATTCAATATTATATTTTATTCTGTTCTTCTTCAATGTCTTTCTCTAAGCCTCTCAAAGACATATCCACATATGACTACTTTCTAGTCGTTGTATAAAATGATAACAACTCTTTGACAATATTCAAATGACATGTGAATTTATACTTATAAAATCTAAGTCTCAATGCTACTGCGAAATTGGGTAGACTTTAAAAACAAGATACTTCCCCAATGCATATATCTTTTCCCATCGTAGGAAAATGTTATAGAAAATAGAGGTAAAATGTAAAACACAGCAAAACAATAGTCAGTTTCCAGCACAAAATCTCTTTCTTCTCGACTCTGTACTGAAACCCTTTTGTTCCAATGGCACTTGAATAATGGACATGCCGCACCAACAACTGACAATGAAAATAAAACCTCAGGATGATAATAAAAGACGACTACGTACAAAGGACAAATGGTGAAAGGCCATTTTGCAAGGCAACTTGCCAGCTGGTCATAAATAATAATAATAATAATAATAATAATAATAATAATAATAATAATAATAATAATAATAATATTTAATAATATAATAATAATAATAATATAATAATAATAATAATAATAATATAATAATAATAATAATAATCTTCTCAGTTTTTACCCATTTTTATATGGGGTCGCCGTTGTGAATGAGTCGTCTCCACCTATTTCTGTTCTGTGCTTCATTTTCATCAATACCCTTCCATTGCTTGTCTTACCCTATACAATCACGCCATCTTTTTCTTGGTCTTCCTCTCCTCCTTCTACCCCGAACTTCCATAATAATAATAATAATAATAATAATAATAATAATAATAATAATAATAATAATAATAATAATAATAATAATAATAATAATAATAATAATAACCCTTTATTTCCATTATACAACGGGCGTTTTGTACTAACCTAGGAGTACACTTATAAGTAAAGGTCTAATAATAAACCTCTATTTTCATTATACAATGGGTCTTCTGTTACTAATCTAGGAGTACACTTATAAGTAAAGGTCAAGGTAAAGGTTGCCGGGTTCCAGTTCCGATATCCATCCTCAGAATGTTAGCCGGGCCAAGCCCCAACCTCCCCACTGTAGTGCCCACCCACAGCAGTAACTTCACCAGTAAAAAGCTTAAACTCTCGATCTTGGACGGGAACCGATCTCTCGACCTTGTGAATGCGAAAGCCAGCGTGTTACCACTGTACTAGCATAAACAGTGCATAACGAATTGCACTGTTAATATTAATATAACAAATTTGAAGTCGAAACTGACTTCCAGCCACTGGGGAAGGAAGCCAAAACAGACAGATAAAAAAAAGCGAAAATAGCTAAAATATACTAAACTGTGGAAATGGCGCCCAATACGGAAAAAAGCGCCAAATACAAGGCGGAAAAATAAGCCCCAAATTTCCGTCCAGCCAATGCCTATCTACATCAATAGAAAACGTTAAGAAGGGCGACCGGCCGTAAAACTTTGAGCCAAAACGTTTTTCCGCTAGTCTCCAAGGTATCCTTAAGAAGCAGCGACCCTATATGAAGGGAATAAATACTCCCGATAAAGAAGAACTCGCGAAATTGACTTTTGCGGTTACTGCATAACTGGTGAAATATATCGTAATATATATTTGTTAAGAAGAACCTCACTGAAAAAAAACGATCAAATAATCATTAGCAACCGAGGATAACTTTCGCATCAATGCAAAAGTGAAAAATATTTATGAACTGTGATTAAAAAGAAAACTGAAATAAGCAAAATAAAAATCTTAAGTAAATATGTTCCTAGTTTGAACTTGGGCAATACAATCCATTCTGTTCAATATTTAATGTTAAAATGGCTATAATAATATTGGATTTCCATTACTTCAAAATTAATGTTCACATCAAATTATTTCTGAGCCAATACCTTCACACACACATACACACACACACACACAAACACACACACACACACACATATATATATTTGTTACTATAACTAGAAAAGCTGTAAACAGGAATAGTACCTTCAACCCTCAAAGTATTCTTCCGCGTGTCCTTGACATGAAAGATATACAACAAGTCTCGTTGCAATTTGTTAAACTCTTTTGATGTCAAAAAAAGCATTAGGTTATCTTCGTTCTTCTCACAGTATCTATGTAAATGAAGGAACTGTTCAACTTTTCTCCGTGGTTAGTCTTTCCCTGCTTCTTGATTGAAGGAATATTAGATTTTAGATGAGCAAAGAAGAGCTGCTTCGAAGTAAAAGGAAACTTCTCCGAAGTGAAACGAAACATGCAGATGAAATGTGAAGTTATAATTACAGCCAAGAGTCCAAATTTACCCTTTTCATTAAAATCTACAATACTTAAACACTGCTCAAAGTTAACAAATTAACAACTGGTAAAAAGACCTGCCTAATTAAGCGATTCAGGGGAAACATTTTTAGACTCTCATGTCGTACTTTTAAATGATTTTCCTTACTGCAGTCAGAATTTGGAGGTTTAAAAAACAAAAAAAAACACGCACACACACACACACACACAAATGAGTTAGAGAAATAAATAAAAAATATAAATAAACCTCAAATAGTACTTTGCGAAGGATATATGTAAAGAGAGGAAAGAAAATGTAAAACGAGAAAGAAAGAGCAAAATGAAGAACAGAGGATAAACATTCATAATAATGATTTTCTAACACAGAAACAGGAACGAGAAATAATACTGGCTTTTCTAACAATTAAAGTATGAGTGATAATGATAAACACCCTTAATATCTTGGAGTAGTCCTTGACAAAACTCTACCAAGCAAATAACGCTTGGAAACGCTGTTCCAGAATTCACGAAAAGGAAATCCTGATCAAGAAGTTTGCTGGAATGCTGGAACGTCATGGGGCACATCTCTAACAGCGCTAAAAACATCATCATTGCGTTTCCCATGTTTATAGAGGGTCACTATTTGTCATTTGTCTCTTTTGGCGACTACTGTTGGTTTTGGGCTTCAAAGTGTTATGGTTGGATGCACTTCCTGTCACTATTTTTCTCATACAATCTTGACTTGGGATCGACACTGTGATGAGCTAGCTTGCTCCCCTAGTGACTGGATTAGTATGGACACGCACTGCCCATACCAGCAAGACAGACGCTAAACTATATAATGCCATTCGACTAATATCAGGTATAATCAAACCACATCATTAATATGGGTGCCAATAATGAGCAAACGTGGCACCATCATAAATCTGCTGAAGGAGGCCTCCCAAAAGTAGCATCAGTGAATCTGTCATATAAATAATGAAACAACATTGAAGCACAAAATATAAGCAACATTCACCAACACAAGACTAAACTCTAGAGGACCTTTCTACTAGGCAAGGTAGGTAGTCACTGTGGCTCAAGCGGTAGCGTCCGCGACTCTGAGGCGTCAGGTCGAGGGTTCGCGCCCCGTCACGGTCTGAGGTTAGCAAGGGCATGCACTCAGGGTAACGATTACATCTGCCTAAACAAGTCCTACGCAAGAAGGCAACCGTCCTAGCCCTTGGTTGAAAAGGGAGTCCGTGACGTAAAACCGGAGCTAGGCAAGGTGGAAACCTCTGACAGCAGGAAGGTATGGAGAGATGAATGGAGACAGGGCCTCCCTAGAGGCATGGAACTCGTGGTGGATCTAAGCAAACCATTTACCCGGCTTCCACAACCTGATAAGAACCCAATGGATCCAAGCAAATAGGCTAAGGTCAGGACATGTGAGAATCTTCATACGCCCTGCATGCTACAAATTCTTGCAGGACACCAACCACTTAGTGCTGCACTGCCCAATTCACTGTAGTCCAAGGGGGAAAAGTCACAATACATGAAGCTGGTGAAACCTTTACAAACTGGATAAGAGACATAAACCTAGAGGTGTGAAATATACCATACAAAACTACTACAATATCGAAAACGTCATAAGGAGCATTTCTGACTGTGCTACAATATCATCATTGGCTTTATGCTTCATTGTAGCATAATATTGACCAGATGCAATAAATTTTCAACTGCCAGACCTGAAAATTTGACCAGAGATTTAAAAACATGCAATAGTATACATAACAATAAATAATAATAATAATAATAATAATAATAATAATAATAATAATAATAATAATAATAATAATAATAATAATAACAATAATAATAAAAATAATAATAATAATAATAATAATAATAATAATAATAATAATAATAATAATAATAATAATAATAATAATGATAATAATAATAATAATAATAATAATATCAAAAGAATATTGACAACATCAAAGGGATTTATAATCTAAACTGATACTTTTTTCCTCAGGATTAACATTTTAGGATTCAACTTTAATTCGAGATAGATAGATAGATAGATAGATAGACCGACAGAGAGAGAGAGAGAGAGAGAGAGAGAGAGAGAGAGAGAGAGAGAGAGAGAGAGAGAGAGAGGAGAGAGAGAGAGAGAGAGAGAGAGAGAGAGAGAGAGAGAGAGAGAGAGAGAGAGAGAGATTTTTAAATTAGTCCATTTCCCCACCCTTCCCCTTCTTATTAAGAGGGGAATAGTCCCTCACCCCTTTTCGGAGGTTCATTTAATGCAACCAATATTTCACGGCCAAAATGTAAAGCCTTCTCACTTCTAAATTACACTCATAAATTCAATATTACTTTTTGAAGTAAATGTTCACTGTGATAGCTTGGTGGATCCGAGTCTTGCTTCCATCTTTGAGTCACTGTGATAGCTTGGTGGATTCGAGTCTTGCTTCCATCTATGAGTCACTGTGATAGCTTGGTGGATCAGAGTCTTGCTTCCATCTATGAGTCATTGTGATAGCTTAGTGGATCAGAGTCTTGCTTCCATCTATGAGTCACTGTGATAGCTTGGTGGATCCGAGTCTTGCTTCCATCTATGAGTCACTGTGATAGCTTGGTGGATCCGAGTCTTGCTTCTATCTATGAGTCACTGTGATAGCTTGGTGGATCCGTCTTGCT
>JAXCGZ010015920.1:0-15000 GCA_037179515.1 Halocaridina rubra | reverse complement strand
ATAATTCTTTTTCTTTGGGTTTTCATCGGGTTCCCTTGATATTTAATTATGGTTCTTCAATAGACTGTGTGATTACCTAATTGTGATTACCTAATTGTGTTTACGGGAAAGAGCCCAAAGCTCGTATCTTCCCGTCGCCTGATCGGTTCCATTTTTAGACTTAGTGATACTTATCATACCTGTCCTTAAAACTATGGATTGAGGTAGCATTAACTACCTCCTCGCTTAGCGAATTCCAATTATCAACTACTCTTACACTGAAAAAGTATTTCCTTACATCCTGCAAACAAGTTTTCTTCCGAAGCTTCAAACTATGACCTCTAGTTCTAGAGCCAGCCATATCGAAATATCGATCCCTATCCACTCTATCATAACCATGAAGGAATTTAAAGACTGTCACCATATCCCCCCTTACTCTTCTAGCTTCGAGTGATGGCAAGTCTAATTCCCTCAGCCTCTCATCATAACCGAGATTGCGTATTTCTGGCACCAGTTTCGTGGCATGTCTTTGAACTTTTTCAAGCTTAGCTATGTGCTTTTTCAAGTGCGGATTCCAAAAGGGGGCTGCATATTCGAGTTTTGGCCTCACATAGGTTACATAAATATTTCTGAACATTTCCTTGTCCATGTGCCTGAAGGCTACCCTTACATTTGATAAGAATGCATATGCTGCCCTTACTACGCCATTTATATGTATTTCTGGAGACAAATCTGCCAATATGTTTACTCCTAGATCTCTCTCATTTTCTGTCTCCTGAAGTTGTACTCCAGCCACCGAGTAGTCAAGCTTGGGCCTTCTTGCACTTGTACCCATTCTCATTACCTTACATTTTGAGGTATTGAATTTCATTAGCCACTTTTCTGACCACTCATGCAGATTATTTAGATCCTCCTGAAGTTCTCTACCATTGTTCTCGTTTTTTACTTTCTTCACAATCTTTGCATCATCTGCAAACATATTCATGAATGAATTTACAGACTCTGGTAGGTCATTTACATATACAAGGAACAAAAGTGGCCCTAAAACTGAACCCTGTGGAACTCCACTACTAACTCTTCTCCATTCAGACACTGAGTGTCTTACTCTAACCCTCTGTTCCCTTCCTTCTAAGTAAGTTTTTATCCATTCCAAGACATTTCCACCTATTCTAGCCATTGATTGCAGCTTCCTAATAAGTCTCCCATGTGGAACAGTGTCAAACGCTTTCTGGAAGTCTAGGAAAATGCAATCTGCCCAGCCCTCTCTTTCCTGTAAGATTTGGCTTACCTCATCATAAAATTCTAATAAGTTTGTTACTGTTGATCTTCCTTCTCTGAAGCCATGTTGCCTCACTGACAAAAAGTTGAAGGATTCCAAGTGAAGAGAGATATGTTTCCTTAGTAGTTTCTCCATAAGTTTGCAAACTATGCTGGTCAAGGAAACTGGTCTATAGTTCAGAGCCGTATCCCTCCTTCCCTTTTTGAAGATAGGTATCACATTTGCTTGTTTCCAGCATCTTGGAATCTCCCCCGACTCCAATGACTCCTTAAATATGATACTTAGTGCCACTGATATTGTGTTTGCGCATTTTTTAAGCACATGAGGGCATATGTCATCAGGACCTGTAGCTTTATGAACATCTAAATCCATCAGCGCTTTGCATACCTCTGTGGCTGTAAGGTTGATGTTCTCTAATACCGGCCCTTGAGCTTCTATCACTGCAATCTGAGGGGGTGGGGTATTTTCTACTGTAAATACTGACTGAAACTCCTTGTTCAATTCTTTGCAGATCTCTTCGTCCGTCTCAGTGATGCTTCCATCCGCTCTCTTTAGCCTTAAAACCTGTTCTTTTACCTTCAGTTTTCCTCTGATAAAGCTGTGGAAAAGCTTGGGATTTTCTTTAGCCTTCCTGGTGATGTCCCTCTCATAATCTTTCTCTGCCTCTCTCCTTTTACTTAGGTAGTCGTTTCTTGCTCTTTTGTAGGTTTGCCAGGCATTTATGTTTTTTCTCCTCCTATACCTTTTCCAGCATTTGTCTCTCCACTCCTTAGCTCTTTTACACCCATTATCGAACCATTTCTCTCTGGCATGAATTACACCTACTTTGGTGACAGGTATGCAGCAATCTACTATCTTCCCATATTTCTCACAAAAGATGTCATACATTTCTTGTACAGATTTGTTGTAAAATAAGGTTCTCCAGTCAATAACTGCAAAAAGCTCATTCATTTTGATGTAATCTCCTTTCTGATAGTTCCTCCTCATGTCCTCAGTGCCTCTACTCTCAGGAAGAATGTCTTCAATGATATACTCCATCAACAACACACAGTGGTCACTCTTTCCAATTGGTGGTTCATACTCAATATTTTCAATATCCAACACATTATCTGTGAACACCAGATCAAGTAGTGATGGCTCATCCCCACCCCTGGCTCTTGTTGGTTCCATTACATGTTGGTGTAGGAAATTCCCTTGTACGCAATCTAGGAATCTTGCCCCAAAGGAGTCCTCACCACTGTGTGGGTCAAGATTTATCCAATCTATCTCTTTATGATTAAAGTCTCCCATAATCAAAATCCTACATTTTTTCTCCCGCGCCATGTTAACAACTGAGTTTATGACTTCAATCGTACCTATATGACTTTCCTCATAAATTTCAAGCCTATTTTGGTTCCTTGGTGGGTTGTATACAACAGTTATTATAATGCTCTCTGACCCAGTATTTATGCGAGCAACAAGAAATTCCCTGAACTCACTTTCTATAGCCAAGTTTATCTCTTCAACTTGAATCCTCTCACTTATGAGCAGTGCTATCCCTCCACCAGTCCTCTCAGATCTTTCGACCCTTAGTATTCTGAAGCCCTTAGGAAAAACTGTGACACTGTTTATGTCCTCACTCAACTTAGTCTCTGTAATTGCTACTATATCTGCCTTACTGTTGTGAATCCTATCTTTTAATTCTACTGCCTTACCAGCTAATCCATCAGCATTTGTGTATAACAATCTTAATGAGGCCCCATCCCCTGATCTTCTGTCATTATCTTCTTTATCTCCCCTTTGTCTGGAAGTATTCCGTAACGAAAATTTTTCTTCTCTTCTTCATTTCTTTCATCATTTAACCTTCTTGCCTCTTGCAACAAGTTTTTGATCTTTCCCATCTCTTCCTGTGTTCTGTATCGTCTAATGAACACTTCTTTGCATTCTTGAAGGTCTTTTAGACTTTTTTTTCTCAACAATATTTCCCTACATGTCTCCCCTCTCTCAAAGGTTACTTTTGTTGGTCTCGGCTTTCCTTCCCTCGAATATTTACCTAGTTGGTGTATGTTTACAATATCCTCAGGACCACATACTACTCCAAGCTTTCTTATCAGGTCTACAACGTTAGCTTTATTTTCTTCAAGTCTCCCCTGCCATGTTGGCTCCTGGGATTCACTTATGCCTGAGATTACCACTGTCTTCTCCTTATCAAGTGCCTGTCTGATGAGTGGGTTTGCCCTTTCCATCACAACGTCTTTCATTTTTTCGATTACTGTCTCTTTATAGTCAACTGTTTGTATGTTTTCCAGTGCCACCACCTTTACAGCCTCTTTTACTGCCACATTCCCCTTTAGTGCATCAGCAAAGGACGTTTTCATGGCATCATTTTCCATATTCAGCTCCTGGAACTCTTTTCTGAACTGTGTGTGTGTGTGTGTGTGTGTGTGTGTGTGTGTGTGTGTGTGTGATTACCTAATTGTGATTACCTAATTGTGATTACCTAATTGTGTTTACGGGAAAGAGCCCAAAGCTCGTATCTTCCCGTCTCCTCATCGGTTCCATTTTAGACTTAGTGATACTTATCGTACCTGTCCTTAAAACTATGGATTGAGATAGCATTAACTACCTCCTCGCTTAGCGAATTCCAATTATCAACTACTCTTACACTGAAAAAGTATTTCCTTATATCCTGCAAAGAAGTTTTCTTACGAAGCTTCAAACTGTGACCTCTAGTTCTAGAGCCAGCCATATCGAACTATCGATCCCTATCCACTCTATCATAACCATGAAGGAATTTAAAGACTGTCACCATATCCCCCCTTACTCTTCTAGCTTCGAGTGATGGCAAGTCTAATTCCCTCAGCCTCTCATCATAACCGAGATTGCGTATTTCTGGCACCAGTTTCGTGGCATGTCTTTGAACTTTTTCAAGCTTAGCTATGTGCTTTTTCAAGTGCGGATTCCAAAAGGGGGCTGCATATTCGAGTTTTGGCCTCACATAGGTTACATAAATATTTCTGAACATTTCCTTGTCCATGTGCCTGAAGGCTACCCTTACATTTGATAAGAATGCATATGCTGCCCTTACTACGCCATTTATATGTATTTCTGGAGACAAATCTGCCAGTATGTTTACTCCTAGATCTCTCTCATTTTCTGTCTCTTGAAGTTGTACTCCAGCCACCGAGTAGTCAAGCTTGGGCCTTCTTGCACTTGTACCCATTCTCATTACCTTACATTTTGAGGTATTGAATTTCATTAGCCACTTTTCTGACCACTCATGCAGATTATTTAGATCCTCCTGAAGTTCTCTACCATTGTTCTCGTTTTTTACTTTCTTCACAATCTTTGCATCATCTGCAAACATATTCATGAATAAATTTACAGACTCTGGTAGGTCATTTACATATACAAGGAACAAAAGTGGCCCTAAAACTGAACCCTGTGGAACTCCACTACTAACTCTTCTCCATTCAGACACTGAGTGTCTTACTCTAACCCTCTGTGCCCTTCCTTCTAAGTAAGTTTTTATCCATTCCAAGACATTTCCACCTATTCTAGCCATTGATTGCAGCTTCCTAATAAGTCTCCCATGTGGAACAGTGTCAAACGCTTTCTGGAAGTCTAGGAATATGCAATCTGCCCAGCCCTCTCTTTCCTGTAAGATTTGGCTTACCTCATCATAAAATTCTAATAAGTTTGTTACTGTTGATCTTCCTTCTCTGAAGCCATGTTGCCTCACTGACAAAAAGTTGAAGGATTCCAAGTGAAGAGAGATATGTTTCCTTAGTAGTTTCTCCATAACTTTGCAAACTATGCTGGTCAAGGAAACTGGTCTATAGTTCAGAGCCGTATCCCTCCTTCCCTTTTTGAAGATAGGTATCACATTTGCTTGTTTCCAGCATCTTGGAATCTCCCCGACTCCAGTGACTCCTTAAATATGATACTTAGTGCCACTGATATTGTGTTTGCGCATTTTTTTAAGCACATGAGGGGATATGTCATCAGGACCTGTAGCTTTATGAACATCTAAATCCATCAGCGCTTTGTGTGTGTGTGTGTGTGTGTGTGTGTGCGCGCGACTAGCATTGGGAATATAATAGCCTTTTTTTTTCCTTCGCCCCGTGTGTGTATGCATGTGTGTGCGTGTGCGAGCGTGTGTGTATGTGTGTGCGTGTGTGTTGACAGGCGAGGACGGAAAAGCTGTTGGCCACTAAGAATAACCATTTTTGGAAGGATCGTGAAGGTTGGTAGAATTCTGTACTTATCAATTTGTTTCGTATGTTTTGATTAGGTTAAGTTACAATAGATTAGAAATAGTAAATTAGACCGCCTGATATATCACCCAAAAAACTTATAAAACACCTGAAAAGATTCTAGTTATTAAACCATATTTATTAAACTGAGATCACATAAACAGACGTAAAACCCGAACTCTGATATTAACAAAGTACAAATTTATATCTATAAAGTCATGAAATTCGCTGAATATTAATAAACATTCTGATAACGCATCACAATTGCGTATTATAAAAATATATATACACAAATTTGCGTATGGCATAGCGAGGTCTAATTTTTCTATGCTAATTCTAGTAAGACCACCTAGATAAAATAAGCTAACTTAAGATGTGAAGGAAAATAAAATAGTACATATCTTAAAGATAAAGGTATATGCATATGTTTACTTTCACACCTCCAATTAGGAAAAATAATCTATAAAGGTATAGGCAAATGTTTACTTTCACACCCCCAGTTAGATAAAAAAAAAAAAATTACAGGATTAGGCTGTTTGGTTTGGTTAGGCCAATTTATCCCAAGAAAAATGGAGTTAGTTATGAAAATTAGTTTTAGTTTTTTAATATTTTTCAAGGTTATATATTCTCGTTCCTTTTGCTGGGATTGTGAAAGAAAACCTTTACCAAGAAATATGGAGAAATGTAACAAAATGGAGCTCATACAGAACTGGGAAAATCTTTGGATCTTGTAAAGATAAATAACACCGGGGTACTTCTGGGTTATTCATCTTTACAAGACAAGTCTTGGGGTTCGTCATATTTACAAGGTAGTTATAGGGGTTATTTGTATTTACAAGGTAATTATTAGTTGTTTTCGCTCATATTTGGTTAGGTTAGGATAGGTTATTCAACTTTACAAGTTTAATTACGGGGTTATTTAACTTTACATGTTTAATTACGGGGTTATTTAACTTTACATGTTTGGTTACGGGGTTATTCAACTTTACATGGAGTTGTGGGGGGTTATTTATCTATACAAGATCCCAAGCTTTTTATCATGGTTTGGTTGGGTTAGGTTTAGCTAGTTTTTGAATTTAAGCGTAAAGGTCAAGCTCAAATTCTAACCTAATTTAACCTAACCTAACCTAACCCAACCTTTCTCCGCTGTAGATAAGCCAGGTCCCAATTCTGCAGAAGCTCCAAAAAAAAAAAAAAGCTTTTTACCAAGGTTAGGTTAGGTTAGATTTAGCTAGTTTTGAATTTAAGCGTAAAGGTCTAGTTCAAATTCTAACCTAATTTAACCTAGCCTAACCTAACCCAACCTTTCTCAGCTGTAGATAAGCCAGGTCCCAATTCTGCAGAAGCTAAAAAAAAAAAGAAGCTTTTTATCAAGGTTAGGTTAGGTTAGATTTAGCTAGTTTTGAATTTAAGCGTAAAGGTCAAGCTCAAATTCTAACCTAATTTAACCTAACCTAACTTAACCCAACCTTTCTCAGCTGTAGATAAGCCAGGTCTCCATTTTGCAGAAGCTCCAAAAAATAAAAAATGGAAATATAAAAAGGTAAAATAACTATATAAAAAAAATGGAAAACATAAACAAATATAAATCAACAAAACCTCAAAAATCAATATATAAAATAAAAAAAATATATGAATATTTTAATATGAAAGACAATGTATAAATAAAAATATATCCTCAAAGTTCGAAAAAAAGACCAAAAACAGATATCTGGGGAAAAAAACAACCTGAGTATGGAGGTGTAATAAATATCATAAGTAATTTAAAAAAAAAATTAATATTTATAATATAATTATTATAAAATGTATTAAAGGAGGCGAGAGAACTTATAAAGTAGGTTGAAAAGAGGTAAAAAGAGATCATATAATAGGAAACGAGGTACAGTATATTTTAACCCACTATTAGTACCTTGTCTCATGTTTCAGTGTACATTAACTATTTAGTTTCATGTTTCAACGCTGGCAAGCTCCCCAAAGTGATATTATTTTTTTATATTAATACTTTATAGACTTAATTTTTTCATGCATGCAATTTAGTGTAAATTTGTATACTATTAGAAGCAATATTACAGAGTTTTGTGTTTGATAATACAGTGTAGTTGAGAGCTTTTATTAATCACTAAAATAATTAATAATCTGTGAATAAATTTTCTTTGAAATTCCTCCATTATACGTTAGAAGAGCGTTTGGAAATATATTCCGGTAAAGATTCGGTTTATGCACCCCTTCTATTTTTGCACTACCAAACTAATTAACCTCACCTGATTAGCTTAACTTAGCCTAACTAACCTAGACGAGCTCAAATATGTTATAATTTTAGCTGAATGTTATTAATACATATATAAGATGTATAATGGCAGTTCCCATTGTATGAACGGTGGCCAAGTCAAAGCACACATAACCCTAAGCCTCTTTACTATAATGACTCTATATAACTCCTTGTTAGCCAGTTTAAATACAATAATCAAATTATTCAATTAAAATACATTTACCTCTATACCTATAAAGGAATTGACGGAATATTTCAAATACTCATTTGCCAACTAAAACTTTCCTAACCTAACCCAATATAATTAATATTACATCAAAACAATTAAAAAAAAAACTTACAATATCACAGCAATATTTTTCATATATTTATAACGAAATCATCGGGATAATGACATACGATATCGGTATTGTACGTATATAAACGAGGCCGTTACGGCCATTTACAATTAAACTTAATCACTCTCATCATTATCACCACTATCGCCACACTTGTCAAAATTATACTAAAACTAATCACGTAATTACAGAATTGTCATAAATTGTACTGTACGACTTTATTAAGTTGTTTATGAAGGAACGATTTCATCATACGTCTGGCAGTGTGGAATACCTCGCACGTGTTAGCAAGAATCTCCGAAGTTCAAGGGCATTTTTCTTCTTCTTCTTCTTCTTCTTCTTCTTCTTCTTCTTCCTTTTAATTTTCTTCTTCTTCTTCTTCTTCTTCTTCTTCTTCTTCTCTTGATTAAGCTACCTGCCCTATCTATTCCGGCTCAAGATGAGCGAACCAGTGTTTTATACTAATTTTTCTTTTTTTCAGTTTTAAACTTGTTTTATTAAATATTTTCTCTTAATTTTAACTATTCATTTGTAAGTAATTACTTATTATTTTAATTTATAATTCCATTTTCTGCTGAAAAACCTCATTATCTCCCTGTATTGCCAGTAAAGCTCAGTTTTTTTTCTCTCTCTTTCGTTTTCAACATACACCAAGAGTTTCTTCCCTCCACGCAGCTCAAAAGTTTAAATTACTTTGCTGCATGCACTGACTTCCAATGAATTTTACTTTTGATGCCTCTTGAGCTCTCGTAAATATACGCAGCTGGCGGTCGACTAATTTCCATTTTAACTTATTGGGAAAACAAGAAAAGGTTCTGAACTATACTTTGGGTGCATATTCCTCACAATTAGTCTATTAATGCTTATTTAAGGTTTTGAACTATGTCTTAAATGCTTATTCCTCACAATTAGTCTATTAATTCTTATTTAAGGTTTTAAACTGTCTTAAATTCTTATTCCTCACAATTAGTCTATTAATTCTTATTTAAAGTTTTAAACTGTCTTAAATGCTTATTCCTCACAATTAGTCTATTAATTCTTATTTAAAGTTTTAAACTGTCTTAAATGCTTATTAGAACATAAGAACATAAGAATAGAGGACACTGCAACATGCCTACTGGCACACACGAGGCAGCTCCATTTTTGAATTGTATTTTCAGCATGTCTAACCTATTCTATTCTACTCTACTTATTTATTCTGTTTTTCCTTTTATGATTTTTCTAATAAGCACTAACCTATTCATACCCACCCTACCTCTGTCATATGTCTATCTAATCTACATTTGAAGGTGTCTAAGGTATTGGCATTTACTATCCTACTAGGAAGCTTGTTCCATGCATCAGCTACTCTATTACCAAACCAATTTTTACCAATTTCCCTTCTGAACCTAAATTTATCAAGCTTAAATCCATTATTACGAGTTCTGGTTTGATCATGAATTTTTAAAACTTTATTAATATCTCCCTTGTTAATCCCTTTAAACCATTTATACACTTCAACCATATCCCCCCTAACTCTTCGCCTCTCTAGAGAATGTAGATTAAGATTTTTTAATCTGTCCTCATATGGTAGATTTCTGATATTGTGTATCATCTTGGTCATTCTTCGTTGCACTCTCTCCAAGGATTCAATTTCCATTCTATAATAGGGTGACCAGAATTGCACAGCATAATCTAAATGGGGCCTAACTAATGCAAGATAGAGCTGCAAAATAACTTTTTCCGTCCTATTGCTGACGCTTCTTGAGATAAATCCTAAAATTCTGTTTGCTTTATTTCTGACTGCTGTGCATTGCTCTCTTGGCTTAAGACTACTACTCACAAGAACTCCCAAATCCCTTTCACACTGAGAACTCATGATTTCATGGTTATTTAGCTTATAACTAGTATTGTCTTTTATAGTACCCATTTTAACTACTTTACATTTTTCAACATTAAATTCCATTTGCCATTTGTCCGACCATTCAGATAATCTATTTAGATCTTCCTGTAAAGCATGAATGTCTTCTTATCCATTTATAGTTCTACCTATTTTAGTGTCGTCTGCGAATTTACTTAGGTTACTACTGATATCCGAATCCAGATCATTTAGATATACGATGAATAATATAGGACCCAGTACCGAGCCTTGTGGTACCCCGCTTGTAACCGAGCCCCACTCTGATTTCTCTCCATTTATGCAAACCCTCTGTTTTCTGTCTTTTAACCATTGTTTGATCCATCTGAGACCCTTAAGAAACCCGTGTTGTGAAAGTTTTATCAGTCTGTGTAATTCTAGATGTGCCCTTATTTTATTTGCAATTATGGATTCTAGAATCTTACCCACTGTTGACGTTAAACTTACCGGCCTATAATTATTCTTTTTAACACGTTCTCCTTTTTTAAATATTGGTACCACATCTGCCAATTTCCACTCCATGGGTACCGATCCTAATTTTATTGAATTATTAAATAATGCAGTTAGAGGACAACTAAGCTCTTCCTTGCATTCCTTTAATATTCTAGCATATATTCCATCAGGTCCTGGAGATTTATGAGCCTTTAATTTATCTATTTCTTTTATTACCTCCTCTCTCGTAATATTTATTGAACTAAGTATATTATCGGGACTGTCTCTGTAAATGGATTCTACTTCCGGAATATTTTCCAAGTTTTCATTTGTAAATACAGATAAGAAATAATCATTTAAACATGTACACATCACTTTATCGTCATCTGTGATATGGCCATTGGCTACTTCAATTGGTCCGACTTTTTCCTTAAATTTTGTTTGATAATGTTGATAAAACCCTTTAGGATTTTCTTTAGCTTCTCCTGCTATTCGAACTTCGTATTTTCTTTTCGACTCTCTAACTATCTTTTTAACTTCCCTGTTTAACTGTATATATTGCTGCCTCACCTGCTCTTCACCTCTTTTTAGTTTCCTGTATATTCCTCTTTTAATACCTATAAGATTCTTTATTCTATTGTTCATCCATTTAGGGTCATTTTTTCTTGATCTGCAATGTTTCATGGGAATATAGTCTCTCTGACAATTCTTAAGAGTCATGACAAAATTGTTATATTCCTCATCCAAATTTATATTAACTGACGGGCTGCTGTTCTTTCCTGTGAGAGAATTTAATGTATTGATCTTATCTTGTGATAATCCTTGGCATGTGGTACCCAAATTTCGGGGTAATCCGCTACCTGCGACCTGACCTGCTGGATTAACTACCCACATCTGTACCCCAGAAATCCCTTCCCATACCTCATTAGATAATTTAGTTTTTAAGCCCTCAAAATCTCCTGCTCTAAAGTTTGGAACAATATTCTTATTTTCCTTTATAGTTTCCTTGAAAATTATGTTAAATCTAATGGAATCATGGTCACTGTTGCCCAATTTTTCACCAACTTCTAAATTTGTAACCATATTCTCTCTATTACTAAGAACTAAATCTAGTGTATTCACCCCCCGTGTTGCTTCATGTACATGCTGAGAAAGGAAATTGTCTTCTACTACTTCCAAAAACTCCTTAGAGCTACTATCACCTGTTATGGTTTCCCAGTTAATATGTCTAAAATTAAAATCGCCTACAATGCAAACTCTATTTGACCTGCTCACTTTAGAAATTTCATCGTATATAACTTGCGACTCTATATTATCTAGATCAGGTGGTCTGTAGACTACTCCTACAACTAGACTTTCTATATTATTTTTAATTTCAACCCATAAGGTTTCTGAATTTAGATTTGTCTTAATTCCAGACTTAATGCAGCTTCTGAGGCTATCTTTAATATACATAATTACCCCTCCCCCTCTTTTATCTGCACTACGATCAGCATTATAAAGTTTATATCCTGTAATTATGTACTCAGTTTTAAGGTGTTTGCTTTCTAATTTAATCCAACTTTCACTAATGCATATTATATCCGGTCTCTCACTACATACTATGGCTCTCAGTTCTTCTATCTTGTTACCTAAACTACGGCTATTTGTATAATATACTTTTAAACTTTCTCTAGCTTCACCCTTCTTGTGGCTATTCTTTTTGTTAATATTTGTTCTATGTAACAAATGGTTCTTATCCTTAGACTCCCAGTTATTTGACCCACTATTATCCTTAGACTCCCAGTTATTTGACCCACTATTTACTGAACCCTTACTGACTAATTTCTCTGCACAAGTATTAATCATTTCATTATTTGTGTCTAACAAAACCCCCCTACCTCTCTGTCTATCATACCAGCCAATACCGAGACACCTGAATTAGAAAGATGCACTCCATCCCTTGCATACATATGCTTACGACTAGTGAAGTGATCCCACCCGTCTATAAAACCTATATTATTCTCCCGACAGAAGACTTTCATCCTAGCATTTACTCCTATAGCTCGAGACCACCACTCTGAACTTTGGCTAAGCCTAGGGAGAATACCACACATCACAGGAACTGCACCCCTTTTCCTAATCTTATCCAGGGCTTGTCTATACAACCTAATCAGCTCTTCACTTCTACCATCCTGCACGTCATTTCCCCCAGCTATCAAACAAACAACATCTTTTTTCTCAATCCAGCTATTTATTGACTCACCCACCTTCTTCATACCTTCATACTTATTTAAGGTTTTGAACTATGTCTTAAATGTATATTCCTCACAATTAGTCTATTAATGCTTATTTAAGTTTGGGGAACCGAAGATGGTACGATTATTATAATTTTTGTACATTTGTCAAGATTTTTAAATTGGTTAAATGATTTTGTATGATACTGATACGAAATTATGATAATGGTCATACAAGAGTATTAGCAATGATCAAATATATAAGTGCTAGTATTAATAGATTGCCGCTATTCTATTTTTCACCTTTTAAACAAGTTTTCTGCTGATCAAATTATATTTACCAGTTGTTATTTTTAGGTGGTGATCTGAATTAGATATGGATATTTATCTATATACTTACATAAGCCATTTTCCCATTACAAGGTGAGTGGCTGAGTCAAAAGCAAGATACTATTGACTTTTTGGGAAGAAAAATACAGAGAAGGGGATTCCCAGTCCCATCGCTCCGCCCCTTTAGTCGACTTTTACGACACGCCGGGGAACACGGGGAAGTATTCTAGCCCCCCTCTCCAGGATATTTATAACGTGGGTTAAGGTGATGTCTTTCATATCACTTTCAGCATGCTTGAGTCTCTTTATATGAGGAATTCAAGAGGGAGGGACATAGTCTAGTTATGCTCTTAAAATTGTGATTATTTGAAGACACATTTAATTAATATATCTTTGTACATCTTACCATATGAAGCAATATAAGAATGCTTAATACCTCTTACTCTTTTTCACTATATAAATTATAGGTCTCCAATGAAAGGCAGAGGCAAAGGATAGTGATAACAAAGAACCCGATTATATACCTGCCGTACAACCGGGACCCAAGACCTCTCCACCACATTCTTGCTGTTCTGACGTATTCCAATCTTTCCTTTAAAAGGGTATCAAATAATTTTTTAGCATATATATATATATATATATATATATATATATATATATATATATATATATATATATATATATATATATATATATATATATATATATATATATATATATACCAAGAAGAGCGTTATCGCACAGCGTCTTACACTGCGTGGTGTGTCACTGCAGCGAAGGGTTTCGTCTGAATATAAATTTGTCCCTGGAGAGAGCTTGAATCTCAGATGTGATTTTCTGTTCAAAATCTTATTAAATCGTATGACATGTATTGTTCGCAAAATGGAGTATTGCTCAATATGCAGGCATCTATGTATCTCATCTTTCAATACAATTTCCGTTTATTTTACCGCAATCAAGAGTCAAGGCACGTGGTGAATATTGTACTATCTGGTTCAGGTTTTACGTGACGGACTCCCTTTTCTACTAAGGGCTAGGACGGTTTCCTTCAAGCGAAGGACTTGTTTTTGCAGATGTAATCGTTACCCAGAGTGCATGCCCTTGCTAACCTCAGATCGTGACAGGGCGCGAACCCTCGATCTGACGCCTCAGAGTTGCGGACGCTACCACTTGAGCCACGGTGACTACACCGTAGATGAGTTTTGATATGAGAGAGAGAGAGAGAGAGAGAGAGAGAGAGAGAGAGAGAGAGAGAGAGAGAGAGAGAGAGAGAGAGAGAGAGAGAGAGAGAATTTTCAAAATATAAAAAAGGCCTAATTCTTTTCAAGCGATCGTGTTATGCCTTCTGAGTTTGCACAGTTTTTCACGAGTATTATATATATATATCATAAAGCCTCATTATATTTTACTCAGTTTCTGAGCACATTTGTCTACTGAGTACTTACCAGCTCGATTATCATTATTATTATTATTATTATTATCATTATTATTATTATTATTATTATTATTATTATTATTATTATTATTATTATTATTATTATTATTATTATTATTATTATTATTATTATTATTATTATTATTATTATTATTATTATTATTGGTAGTCACCGTGGCTCAAGCGGTAGCGTCCGCAACTTTGAGGCGTCAGGTCGAGGGTTCGCGCTCCGTCACGGCCTGAAGTTAACAAGGGCATGCACTCAGGGTAACGATACATCTACCAAAACAAGTCCTTCGCAAGAAGGCAACCGTCCTAGACTTTGGTAGAAAAGGGAGTCCGTGACGTAAAACCGAAACAAGTAAGATGTTCCTAATTAGAATACATTCCACACCACCCGTTATTCAGTCTTATACATAACACAGTTATGTTTCATTTCACTTCGAGGACACTGTAAGCATTTAAATTTTGACAAGTATACCTTGCGGAATAAAGATATATATATATATATATATATATATATATATATATATATATATATATATATATATATATATATATATATATATATATACATATACATATATACA
>JAXCGZ010015919.1:30000-39226 GCA_037179515.1 Halocaridina rubra | reverse complement strand
TTTATCTTTAAATTCATACATACGTACATACATACATACATACATACATACATACATACATACATATGTACACAGAGTCCACTCTCTGCGTCGCTCTCTTTGCATCATAATATAAAAGAATTTGATATATGAAATGACGGTGTTCATTTAATTTGCAGCAATCTCTGTTGATCAGAATAAACCTTCCCGAGGGAAAATCAAAAGAGGGAAATTGGATTTAATCAGTATTTCTGCCTCCTCAAATAATCTGTAAATTGGTGGGCTGAAACAGCAATGACGGAGGTGATTCAAGGAGGGGGGGGGTTAATTATTTAACGCTACAGCTTTTTTATGGACAAAGAAACACGCTGATTCAGTGAATATCTGAACTACTTTTATAATCATTCATGTGTGAACTTGTTTTAATATTTTATATACATTTGTATCACATAGAGTGTCTCCCTTAGCTGGCTTTCTCTACAACATTATTAACGATACAAATGAAGTAAGTATATATATATATATATATATATATATATATATATATATATATATATATATATATATATATATATATATATATATATGTATTCATGGACACATCTACTAATATTGCTGTGTTGATAAACAAGAAGTATAGATGAGATGCTTCACATACTTTCAGGTGTCAAGTAAGTCTCTCCATGGTATATCTGTATTCTTAACGTACTGTGGATGCAACTTCCTTCCTACAAGGTACTTGCAATCTCTCTCTCTCTCTCTCTCTCTCTCTCTCTCTCTCTCTCTCTCTCTCTCTCTCTCTCTCTCTCTCTCTCTCTCTCTCTCTCTCTCTCTCTCTCTCTCTTTTATGCAAGTTCTTTTGAGAGTGCTTTTTCCTGCGCAGTAAATGCGTAGTGTGTGTTTACGCAAATATTCATTATTCATCCATTTAGGCATGCATGCATTTATGCATTCAGTATGAATGCTGAAACATAGATGACCTTTCGTACTATCAAGCTCTAGCATTCGCCACTTCTCTATATCACTTTGGATTTAGTTATGATTTTTTTTTTTTTCATTTAAATCGCCCAGCACACGTTATGCACCCACTAGATACCAGTATACCCAACGTAAAACGGCTGAAGTATATTGTTGTAATACTGGCACCTTATTTTAAAGTAGAAAATTTATGCCCAATAATTGTGGTTAAAAGTTGTAAATTCCTTACAACTAACATGGGGATGGTTTGGATACACACCATTATATTTACATATATTTTTTTTTTTAAGTTTGCATTTAAGTACAAGTGCCACGTGATGTGATGGATGAAATTTTATTCTTTTGCTTTAGTAAAGAGACAGGTTGAGTTTAGTTACTTTAACTGTGACAGTTTAATAATATTTTGGCAGAAACAATTTTCTTTCTTTTTTTAATTAAAAAGTTCATGACATAGTTTAATGAATTGTCTTTTCTGTAGCTCTAGGGCTATATACCTTTTAAATGTGGCTAAATGTGAGTATAAACATACTAAATAAAAAAGGGTTCTTGCTCGCAAAACAAGTAATATTATTGAGTATGTTGCTAAATGGTCAGAAGAGAATAATTGTTTACATTCAGCGAATTCCTGTTTTTAATATTGGAGCATGGTGCCGGTATGAAACATATTGTTTGACCGGAAGCAGATTTTTTTTTTAATTTTACATTGGAGTGGAGAGTACATGTATGTATGTAGCATAGGGTGGAAAAACTCGTGTTTTAAAAAAAAATATAAGAACATATAATTTTATTTAGAATTGGATTTTTTTTTTTTTATTTAAAGCAGCACTTGGATTGTTTTACTTCCCTGAACACAATACTCCTTCACATGGGTGAGCAAGATAATTTCCACGAATGGTGTGTGTTTGTGAAAGAAAAAAGCAATTAGGCTTTTTCTAATAAGAAAATAAAAAATAGTCCATTGAAAAATCGGACATTACAACACAAGTAGACTGATACTTATTGTCAAATTTGTCCTCTGAAAGAAAAATTAATTCTGAAAATATCCTCAGAAGAATTGCTTAAGAACAGTGTCCTTGTTTGATACCTTTTCTTGACCTTAGAATACAAGGAAAAACAACAGTTGTTAAAACAAACTTAATTCTCAAAATTTTCACCCATTAAAAAACAAATAACTCATGTTGGAAATGTTCTATGCAGAAATGCTTATACAAGGGAAAGAGAGATGCTACAACATTTATACCAAAATTAAACTTTAAATGGTGCAGTTATTCCATGGACTGACATGAGTGCTGGAAGATGCTGCTCGGGAGTCAGAGACCTATCTTTATATCTTGAATCTAATACATTTGCTAGAAAGTAGGTAGGTGTCAAAACTACGTTTATTCTTTGCACAAACTTATCTCTTTTTTTTATCTGTTAAATATTCCTCAGTGTCATTTGTCATCTTTAACCCTATTTCTGCAGCATCACTTAACAGGATGTGTTTTGTCGGGATACCATTTAGTGCTACAGTAAGAGGCTTGAACCTTTCCAAATAATCCGGAGCATTCCCTTCTCAGCATCTATCTATCTGTCTACCTTGGCTGTCTCCCCCAATTTGGGGGTAGCCGACATAAAAAAAGAAACAATAAGGGGATTACTTTGCTCTATGGGCAATGACGAGGGAGCTAGCAACCGTTCAGATGGCACTGCTGGAGTGCCACAGCCCATCCTCCCGGCTCTTCCACAACCTGCGTCGCTTCATAAATGCCAACTCCCCTACTGCCCCTACCACAGGGCTACCTCTATAAGATGCAGCCTTGTGGTAACAGCAGATGCCCATCAGAGCTGCGTCACAATCGCTCACTACTCATTCCTATTCCTAGCACGCTCATTTGCTTCCCTCACATCCATCCTCCTATCATTCTGGGCTCTCCTTACTCCATCCATCCTCCTATCATCCAGGGCTCTCCTTACTCCATCCATCCACCCAAACCTAGGCCTCCCTCTAGCATTTAACCCATCAACTCACGCATTCATCACCTTTTTCAGCAGTCTTTCATCATCCATCCTCTCCACATGGCCAAACCATCTCCGAACATTCATATCTACTCTGGCTGCAAATTCTCTCCTCACACCCGTTCTTGCTCTCACCACTTCATTCCTAACCCTATCTCATGCACATATAGTTTCCTTCTCTCACTTACTTTCATACCCCATAACTCTGATCCATACATCACAGTTGGCACAACAAAACTTTCTTACCGTTCATTTCCAACCCTCTATTCTTCATCACTCCTTTCAACGCACCCAACACTTTACATCCTTCATTCACTCTGTGACACACATCTGCTTCCACTCCTCCATTTGCAGCTATACCCGAGCCTAAATACTTAAACTGATCAACTTCCTCAAGTGTCTCTCCATTCAACATAACATTTAATCCAGCACCATCCTCATTTTTTTTTATGAGTGTGGCACCGGGACAGGCAGAAACTGCCCTCATTAATAAAGGCCCAAGCACGAGAAAATACCCAGACGAAGGAAAAGAAAAAGGTTAAGGACAAGGCAAATATGAGGTTATGTCACACAAAGGAAAACGACAAACAGAAAAAACAGTCAAAGTACAGAGGAGCCAGAGATATAGAGGACTGGGCTCTGAGATGACGATAGATCTGCTTTTTGAAGGATGAAAGGTCATAAGAATTAGGGAAGACAGGAGGAAGAGAGTTCCAGAGTCTGGAGGTAGATGGGAAGAAGCAGTCGCTGCACCGACCAATCCACGAGCTACAACTCTCCACACAGTACCTGTGAGAAGAGGCCACTTGACGAATGTTGCGCGGCCTTGGCAGTGGGGGAGGGATGCAACTCTCCAACTTATCAGAGCAGCGATGGAAGTAATAGTGATGGAAAAGAGAAAGGGAAGATACCTTACAGCGAAGAGAGAGAGAATCCAGATTAGCAGTAAGAGAAGGATCATTAATGAGTCTGACTGCCTTAGATTCATACTTTCAATATATGATTTTTTTTAAAAGGATGAAAGATTTGACAGTAAGTACGTTTATACTTATGTTGTACTGTCCGATTTTGTAATAGAGTATTTTTATTTTTATTATTTTCTCAGAAATAGCTCTAATACATTTTCTTTCATAAATACATAACATAAGAACAGTCGTAGTTATTAGTTTTTATCTTGCTCACCTTTGTGAGGGAGTATTGTGGACGGAGCTGTAAAAAAAAAATAAGAGTGCTGATTTAACTGAAAAGAAAAAATCTGATTTAAATTAAAGAAAACTATTTGTATGTAGAAAAATAATGTATATTTCCAACCTTGGTCTTGTCTATTACCTTTTAGCCTAACCTAATAAGAAAAAAATAACCTGTTTTGGTATGTCATAAAATGAAAAAAGGCTTGGCGTATATTAAAGGAAAAATAAACAAATAATTCGTATGAAGATTAACCTTAGTTTCTTTGACAAACAATTCATGATGAATGTTTCCTTTCACAACTTAAATTTGGCAAAATATGTCAAGAAATTTATTACAATGTTAGAATAGGTTAGGTTAGTCATTTTAGTTCACCCTTTTTAAAAAAATTATTTGATTAAAACTATAGTGTGTAAGTTGTTGTAGATATTGTTTTCAGGGCTGTGTCATTTAATTTCCTTTCGATTTCCTGATCAAAATCTTCACCATTTTCTTTACACACTTTGACCCTTATTTCCCAGTTTTTAAAAAAATGATCCAGTGGGATATGTCACAGGTTTCCATCTTTTATCTGAAGGTCTCATTAGCTTTGTTAAACTTGTTTGTTTGTACAAAGTTCCGAAAATGTGATGATTTCTGAAGTCATTGATGATATCCGTAATGTGCTCCTTAATCCTCTTTATTTGTAGGTCTTGGAAAAGATGGCTAAGCAAAGGTTTAGAGCATCCTAATGGTATAATGGATATATCTTCATTCTCCAACATTCTTCTCATTTTTCCTATGATAGCAGCCTTATTTGTTACAAAATTCTTCCTTACCTTGCATCACAATTTTTATGGCACAGAAATCTAATTCCGACAGATAATACAAGGTGAGTCTTGACTCTGTGTCTGTGGAGTCAATAAATAAAAATATCTGTCATAGTAAGATCCACAAACTAAAGATTCGTTATGGACTTTGCGCCATCCGGCCATTGCCATGCACGCTGTATTCCCATGAGGTTGTTCTAAATAATCAAGGATCACTGAATCATCAGTTTGATCTAATAGGACTCCTCCAATTTGATGTTTGTTGAGTGGACCCTAACCTGGCCGCAACATGTGGATAATTAATATCCAGTATATATATATATATATATATATATATATATATATATATATATATATATATATATATATATATATATATATATATATATATATATATATATATATATATATATATATATATATATATATATATATATATATATATAAATGAGAAAACCCCACCTTCGAGTGAGGGATTGGTGTGCTAGTGGGAGGACTTGATGTGCTTCTTCATTCAGCTCACAATGCCTTGAATTTCTTCACTGGACTTTTTCCATTTTGTCCTAAAACCTCCCCCCCTTTTTTTTTTGTCTCAAAATTAAGCCAGAGTGGTTCCTATTGCAATTAGCCACAAGCTCAAATTCTTCCATTAGGAATGCATGAGCAATTATTATAACTGTTTATTAAAATTAAAACACAGATAGATGGGCGCAACATACGATAAGAGTAAATGGTAAATATTTAATACTTGGCAACTGGGTACTTAAGGCACTTGAATGTGTGAATTAGACAAAATCTTGTCTTGTCAGGGACAGGGAAACGGAAGCATCAGAATTCACATGTGATTTATGATATAATTACACTCGTGGATGAAGTTCATATATTGTGACTTGAAAATGATGTTTTTACCTTTAGTACTTCTAAAAATTAATATAGAACTGAAATGACCCGTAAATTTTCATAAAAAAAAAATCGATATATTGAAGTATTTGGCTAGTAATCAAGTACCAATCTGTAATGGCTAAATCATTAACAAGAATTAAATTTACATTCATTCCCGTTGCAAATAATTGTGTAGCTCTATATTTATTTAAATGGGATTAGACATATTGCCATATTAGTAAAACAGTTATTCTTATTTAAATCATGATTTTTACTCTGATTTACATAAATTTAGATATTTTGATTTACATAATGACAACCCTGATATATATATATATATATATATATATATATATATATATATATATATATATATATATATATATATATATATATATATATATATATATATATATATATATATATATATATATATATATATATATATATATATATATGAAGGCAGTATTCTACCTTGAAGCGGGGGCTTGATCGAGTCAGAGGTTACTTTTTTTCCTCCCAGAACACCCCCCATACGCCTGACTTTCACAGGAAGAAGAAAAGAAATTGATGGAATACCACCAAATCCCTTCGCTCCGTCCTATTGAGTCGACTTATGCAACACGCAGGGAACACAGAGGAGGTATTCATGTTCTCACTCCCATGTAGAAGAGAGAAAAAGTACAATGAGAAATCTAAAAAAATTAAGAAAAAACAAAATCGTGGTTTTTATCAACATTGAATATCGCGTAGCAAGTAAGCAAATAAATATGAGTCAGTCAGTGGTTCACGAGGAGTAGTCTTGGAGGTTGAGGTATACAAGCCTCCTTCCCCCCCCCATTCCCCCTCCCCCCCTTGCACGATGGAATGATAATCATCGTTATTTATTGTCATGCAGGCTTATATAGAAACACACTCGTGCACTATGGTCTTCAATCACGTCATGTAAGGTCTGGTTAGGTTAGGTTTTTACTTTTTCATTCTTACGTAGCTAGGGGTAAAGAAATATACATCTATACACTTGTTTTTTACCTCTTTTTATTTTTAGTTGTATATTCTATAAAGTGCAAGCAGTCGAAATTCAAAATAGATAGCTACTATAAGAAGGGTATTTCGTTTCTTGCTTATAATATACAAAATCTTTAGTAATAAATACAAAAATTAAATTACTGTTGCAATAATCCTCGCTCGGAATATAATGAATATCAGATATTTAACCAAATTATTAAACTTTATATTTAACTTAACTAAAACATAACTTCAATAAGTATTTCAAGTCCCTAATAATAATAATAATAATAATAATAATAATAATAATAATAATAATAATAATAATAATAATAATAATAACAACAACATTGATAATCAGAATGGGCGTGATGCTGAAGACCAGGAGAACACCACCAGTCGATATATATATATATATATATATATATATATATATATATATATATATATATATATATATATATATATATATATATATATATATATATATATATATATATATCATTTTCCTTAGATAATAATCTGTTTGACTGTAAATATGCAACTCACCGGGAAACGACAATTACCTGTAATGCTTTGGAAATATTGGGCACTCAGGATGTAGACCAACAGTATTTCACATTGACTCTTTAATTATTTTTTTTATTATGAAATGGTATCACATAAAGGACTTTTCCTCGAACCCGGTAATTTGCCTTATGGAGTATTGGAGCTACATGGGAATATTTCCTCGAATTGGATAACCTACCCATGGGGAGAGAGGTGTTAAGCGTGCCTGTAATGTACCAGATGTCTATGAAAGATGCAAATCTTTCTTTTACTGTTTCCTTTCTAAAAGCAAAATTACCTTTAGTAATGTATGTGAGAATTCATTTGAAAGAGCCAAATATTCATCAGAAACTGACCTTATTAACCCTTCTGGAGGGTCAGAAAGGGAGGTAAGATCACTCATATTCTGATGTGAGAAAGTTTTCTTGATATGAAGGTCGTCTGTCCCGGCTTTTGATGGTGATAAAGAATCGATTCCTGTAGCAGATTATCTCGGTACGTGATTATTTGTCACAGTTTGGCACTTTCCCTCTCATATGCCCACTTGCTTATTCTATTTATGTTGCCGATATTCGTTTAGAGTAACAAACTAATTTTAATAATTTTTCTCATTCATTTATTGTAAGAGCAAAAGTTTTCTCTAATATTCCATAACGTTTTACGAAGTAAATGTACAATGATCATAACGTGTCCTGTGTCCCATTTAGACTGATGTCGTTTGCTGTCTCAAGTATACTCCTTCATTCATTCGACTTCATTTCCATATTTCTAAATAATTATCCAAGAGAAAAATGTTTTTGACCATCAGGAGAATCGAACACGCATCGCAAGTTATAGATTCATGCTGCCCTAACCAACCAAGCAATTATAGTAGTTAAAAATCTGCATAGCATATCCCAACCAGCATATGCATGCACTTCTCCCTTCGTTCTTATATCAGTCTTTTCCTGTTGTACATAGAGTGTAAGTATATATATATATATATATATATATATATATATATATATATATATATATATATATATATATATATATATATATATATATATATATATATATATATATATATATATATATATATATATATATATACAATGAAACTGTGACGTTAACAATACTAGTGTAGTTGACATCACAGTTTGATTGTGCAAATATATGTAATGCCAAATTATCTTACTATTCCTCGTAATTCCCTTTCAGCAGAGACACTTCTATTATCCTCTGTATATTTAAATGAAACCTTCTCATTCCCCTTTTAACGGATACTAGCTTACTTTTATGCCTTCAACGCAATAATTTGAAATTTTCACCTCTATATGATTAGGGTGCCAGAGGTAATCGAGATACTGACAGAGATTGATATTGATATCTGAGATGGTAATTATTTCAATAATTTGTTATTATCTTTTAAAGAGTTTATTTCTGCAGTTATCTATTTCGACAGCCTAATGCCTGGTATAGCAGAGCTATCTCTCTCTCTCTCTCTCTCTCTCTCTCTCTCTCTCTCTCTCTCTCTCTCTCTCTCTCTCTCTCTCTCTCTCTCTCTCTCTCTCTCTCTCTCTCTCTCTCTCTCTCTCTCTCTCTCTCTCTCTCTCTCTCTCTCTCTCTCTCTCTCTCTCTCTCCCCATGCAGTAGTGCTACTTCATCAGATCAGAATAGGTATCACACTCTTGGCACTATATGTGAGTATGGTAGCATCATGAGTGTAGAAATTGGTATGTGTTGTATCGTATTTTAAATGGTATCGCCAAAGTATGGGGGAGGGACATTAGCCCGGCTTTAAGCTTATGTGAGAGAATATATTAAAGCTTTCTACACTGTATTTTGTCATTTCT